>JAUUEB010054084.1:0-16027 GCA_032362205.1 Clione limacina
GGTGAACAGGTGGAACACCATAGCAAATTTTTCACCATGAAAATGTATCCCATTGCGGGGGTCGAACCCACAACGGATCTTAAGTCCGACGCCCTTACAAATCGGCTATCTGCTCCACTCATATACATTAGACCTACCAGATGCCTTATAATGAACCATTTTTATCATTTTAAACTTTCCCATATTTTTTTTAATATGTTTTGACTATAACTTCACTGATGTTATAATCTATAAATAGAAACATGTTGATTTTGTTTGTGTCTTAAATCTTTTTATTGCGCCAAAGTCGTGATTCGATATTTGGCAAGACAATGTTAAGTTGAAATATCCAGGCAGCACTGACAGGATTCAAACCGTGAACACGTTGCATGTGAAGTGAACATATCATCTTTTCAGGCCTTCAAACCTCCCGCCAGAAATATAAAACAAAACAAATAAAAAACATATTTGCCATTCAATACATAATCTTTATTCATTATATTTATATCAAACGACGTGATGAAATCAATGAAGAGTAACATAACACAATACACAATATCAGAGTTGTCTATATGCAATTGTGACATAACATCAATAGGACGACAAAACAGGGGGATAATAGTCATATGGCGCATAGCGCCTGGCAAAATGACGAAAGTGTAGACAGGGTTATCAAATAGTAAAACAAATAAAGTAGTAAAAGGAATGTCATATATACTGTAAAACTGTCATAAATCAGATCTGGATTTCATAAGATCAATAAGATAAATAAAAAGTAAATTCCTTAACAAAAAACTTTTCTGTATTCAGAGAGTGAGACAGTTGTTAGAAATAATTGTTTGATTCAATAAATCACAACCAACGCTCAATAGAGGAAAACTGTAGGGGGGGGGGGCATTTGCACCATATCTTACTGACATAGAAACTTAATTTATGTTTCATTTTCTAATATACAATTATATCACATACACTAATTAAATTTAAGAATTCATTCGATTTTTCACTTCCAGTGACTCACAATAAAACTTCTATTAATTATCATTAAGATTTAAAGTTATTCTTGGGGTTTTTTAAAGAAGAAATTAATATCCTTTTAATATTTTTAAAATATGATTAAGAAAAAATTGTAGTCTTTTATTTACCAAAAGTGCTGTAAAATACTAGAAAATCGAGGCTGAATTAACATTTGACTCATTTATTACGAACTTAATCGTAGAACTTTGTAAGATAACAAAATTAAAAAGGTAAAGTTTCAACAAAATGTTGGAAATATAGATAGTAAAAGTAGCAAATCAAAAATTGTGCTACGATGAGGTCAAACGTTATTCAATCTGTGTCATTTTGCAGTACTTCTGGTTTGTACTGAATTTGTGTATACACTGTGTTGTTATTGTAATTGACATTTTTTTGTTATGTGTGTTACATGTGTTACTGATGTTTTTATCTGTAAATTTGTGTTTTAAAGCTAGTCTGATGAATGTTGGAGAAAAGGGTAAAGAAGTGTCAGTGCAATCTTTAATGTTAAAAATTAAAAAAAAATTGTTGTCATTGTCTTTGAATTGAGATTTAAATAATAGGCTTATAACATAACTTCTCACAAAGGTCTTCTAGAGTGTTTGTTTTTAATATTTCATCATAATTCAGTAGATAATTCTACACTAAGGTGACATTACATATACAAGACTCGTTACTATATTTACTAAACGTATATCATAATATAATACATGTCTAGACAACTTTTGACCCAATGTCACCTTATCAAACAAACCATTAATCCATACACCAGTCACACACAGAAAACCACACTTTAAACATGTTTACAGTAATATGATAACTATAAAGAAACAAAACAAAAATCAACAAGGAATGGTTTAAAGCATAATATCACGCTATGGTCAGTTGTGGTCAGTTGTGGTCAGTTGAGATCAACTGACAATAAATAATAATATTTGATAGTCTTTACGTTAAGAACATAAGTGGCAATGGCATTTCTTTACAATCTTACAAACTTAGTTATCATGTGTATTGACACACATGATCATTGGTGAGACAATTAAAGTTCACACATATACTCACACGTGCAACCCAGATACACAAACGCAGGCGCAACAAAGTCAGATTTTAAGTTTCGCTTTCTTTTGAAAAAAAAAGAAAAGTATTACAGTATTTACAATATTAGACCACAATATCAAACGTTTAATTGAGATTAAATGCTGAATTGGTTAATCTTGTTCATGTTTTGGTCAAAGTGCAGGTTCTCGTCTTCTGTAATATGATGTATAAAGTTTGTGGAATTCCATTTAATTTTTAATCATAGTTCATCTTTGAAACCTTCTTATTTTATTTCAATTCTCTATTGTTTGCAATGTGTTCTTAATATCATTAAACATATATTGTTCCTTTAAAATTATGATTTTTTTTAACATTGTAAAAGTTATAAGTGTTTCATATTTTGTAATTAATAGAATCAAGAAGTGCGTGTCTGATTAACCAGTGTATCAATTCTTATTTAAATACGTTTATAATTGTGTTTGAATAGTGTATGAAAAAAATGTAAATAACGGGCAGCAAGATGTGTGAATGATGTGTTGACTGTCACGACTGTTGCGAGTCATAACACGACCACCTTTATGAACGATGTCAATGGCCGCAACAAATCTTTTATAATTCATTACAAGTCACATTTTGAGACGTTGTTGTTTTCTCAACACACACGCGCACTCATTACTAGAAACGAGAACGTATCAGCTGGTTGCTATCGATTCTATTCACAAACTGTGTATGTGCGTGTATGTCATATTGTCTATAAACCAATCAACGACATCTGTCACATCTAACGACAAACTGATTACTCGCATCTACTCGCAATCAGAACTCTGTTACTTTCTCAAAAACGTCTTGACGACTGACTAGCTGCTGCTGCTACTGCTACCGCTATGGGTTTAGTGCGAACGTTGGCATAGTTTAATGGTGAGTAGAGACGCACATCTGTGACGAATTCATTAGAATGAGAATAATACAGAACACGACAAGTATTGGAAGTGGATCAATGTGCTATTCTGATAACCTTTCTCTATAATGCTGCTCCTTTCTTTACGTCTATATTATACACAGAACAAAAAAAAGAGAGAAAATCTAAGTTTGATATCGACCTGTGTCGCTCTGATTCTCTTTTGTGCTTTGATTACGTTCAAGTATAGAGGTCTTGTTAATGCATGGGAGACAATTCTAAACACTTTTTTCACACTTCTGGATTAATTACTTTTTCTTGTTTTGATTTGCTTCTTTGATGAAGTTTCTACTTCTGTATTGTTGTTGATGACATGATACAGTAAAAAAAATAAATAAAAAGGCAAGGAACAGAGAGTGACATTAAATGCATAAATTCAAAACGAACTTAGTGCTCCCTAAAATATGAGAGAGCGTAAAGAAATTATTTTACAGATCTAACAATGAATATATTGCACTTCAAAGAACTCCTAGTTCTACGGAATTGTGTCATTGATTGAATGAAAAAAAACATAATCAAAAATGAAACGGAATGTGATTGCATGTTATTGCATGGCCATACCAGTTCTACGTTGTGATATGTTTATGAACACAGGAACGACTTGTTTGATTTTTCACTCTTAAACAAAAACTTTGAATTTATTTAATATGATAATGTTTTGAAAATAAAGTTTTAAAATCCCCTTTATTTTGAATTATCTTTTCTCAACATATACTTCAGAAAAAAAACATTACTGGCTCCAACAGGTGCCCATTTAAATCTGAATTATACATGATCCAATTTAATTCTGAATTATACATATTCCCATTTAATTCTGAATTATACAAGAATGTAGGGAATAGGGGAACTCTGAAATCTACTTCTAATAATGTGTGCATAGCATAACTGTGTTATATCGATAACTGTGTTATATCGATAACTGTGTTATATCGATAATTGATTAAAAATATGCAGCTGATCCTCATACGGGATTATGACTTTTTTATATTTGCAAACAAATCGATATAGATAAACATGACGTTTGCAAGTGTATATCGATTGTTAATACATCTGATACGCAATAAACTTCATATTTCACAATGTTTATGAGTGAGAATGTATTGACCCTGCTGTAGAAATGCCGTATTTGACACAATTGTCTTTTTCAGTGACATGAATATGCAGGAAGGAGCAACTGATACAAATAAATACGACAGGGAATCAGTAAGATGGGAACAGGGAACACTTCGACGAACACTTTTGTACAATAATATGTGAGGGAGATCTTCACACAAAAATATCAGCGTAAACCACATTTCAGGTCATTATAGTACACATGCTCAAACTCACATACACATATACATTCATGTACAAACACACACGCACACAGACGAACACATGCAACCTTTTTGTTTGAAGTTGTGTTAATGTATGTATTGTCGAATACAAATATTTGACATGTGGCCTTTGAAATTCAATTAAATATTGAGCTTTGCGAAGCGAAACGCTGATGTCTGTTTTCTTCATGAAACATGACCACTAGCCTTTCACAGACATGATTATTTGTTATGATACAGTTGTCATGGAGACTGCTCTCACAAAATAATATGACATACTTACTTGTAGATTTATAAGAATCAATTCACCGTGACAACAAACATATAAAATTCTGAGATATGTAAACAGTTAAAAGATTCTATTAAAACAAAAGTAAATCAACACTCAACACAACATTTACCAATCCAAACTAAGGTGGTAGTTGATAATAATATAGTCATTCATCTTTGAACAAGTTTGTGGCGTTGATGAGAGTAATCAAGATCAATGTCTTGATTAGTGATCATGATCAGATTATGTCTTGAGTGATCAAGATCAGTGTATGTCTTGAGAGTGATGAAGATCAGGTTATGTCTTGATCAAGATCAGTTTAAGTCTTTGATTGTCAACGATTCTGAAGGATGTGCTCAGAACAAGCGAACGTATTCTTTGTTAATGTAGTCTCCTACCTCAGGGTGACCTTGTGTGTTGGGTCGTGGTAAGGTGTTGGCTGAGGGGAGGCTACCGTAGCCTGACGACATCTGGTAAGCATGCTGGGATGACACGTTGCCCATCTGATGGGAGCTAGACATCACTGGAAGCTGCATGTTGGACAATGAGTAAGGGGAGTCCATTTGACTTCCATAGTGGTGATAGCTGTTGTAGGCTTGCTGGCCGTATTGAGGTTGTCCATTTGGCAGTCCGTATGGAGATCGCTGCATGCAGCTGCTCATACTGATGTCTGGCATTGGCTGAAACATTGGGTTGGCAGGGTTCCAGACGTCGTTTGTGTTCTCACGCCGCGTGTTTTGGTTACTAGATAATGGGCCGCTAGGCGCGTGTAGCATAGGAGAGGAAACTACAGGTTTGTAGTCTACGGGAGACACACTGGCTGGTGGTGGAGGTGAGGCTTTGAGTTCTTTCTTGAGTGGTGGTGGTGTGGTGGCGTTTCCCCCTGTTTGTCCACCAGTACCACTACCATTGCTACTGGTGTTATTGTTAGCGTTGCTGTTATTATTGTTATTGGTTCCAGTTCCGGTTCCTGAGGGTTTCTTTTGGTCAGCGGCCTTGGCCTGCTGCCGACATTTGGCTCTTCGGTTTTTGAACCAAACCTGAAAATGAAATAAAAATGTAAAAAGTTAGGTTGTCGCCCAGTGAAATATGACATGAATATATATTTCAAGTACTAGTGCATTTAACATTCTTTTTGTGAGGTTTACATTAGATCTAATCCTGGGCATAGAAAAACTTTCATATCAAAGTTTAGTTTATCACTGTTATCAGTCTAAAAATGTCGAAGAATTTGTAAATATTAATCAATCGTAACAAGTAAGTCTACTGACAAAAAGGTGAATAAACAAAAAGACATCTAAATCATTAAAGAAATCCTCATGAATTTAGATGATTTTCGAAGTACACGTCCTTAAATGCGTTATCAGGAAATTGTTTCCTTAACAAAATTCAATCGATGACCCTTTCCGCCCATCCCCTCCCATTTCGGCCATCCTCAATCCTCAGGTGTGCTAGATAGTAGGAAATGGTCAGATATAATTGGAAGTACGTACAATCAAGTAACACAAACACTGGGTAACCAGACAATGAGGCAACTCGACCGCGCGTGTTTTACATAAGTCAATATTGGCCATGGTCTGCAAACAAATCGCAGAGTTTCCTTGGGACCAAACTGGCAATAATAGCGCTCTACTTTTGGCGGTCAACGTGAAGGAATGGGCCGTGCCGACCCTAGTCCAGTCTTACGTCAGTGTGGTCAGCGGAGACCGGCTTGACACGATGGAATTCGAACCTGATAGTCAAACATGAAGACAGACATGAAGAGTATGCTGTCAATGTTGGCAGAAGTATGTAAGTGTCTGTTGGTGTGTTTGTGTGTGTGTTGACTAAACATGTCCCTGGATGGTATAGAGGTGATGGTTGCCTCAGTCAACTAAGTATGGTAGACTTTTACGCTTTACCCAAAGGCATGGATCAAAAGTCACTATCCAAATTTGAGTCGATGTCCCCAAAATATTGTTTTAATAACGTATATTTCATGTTATGGTAAAGGGGCTGCTATGTCTTACTACAGCTTAAAAAATGTAAATGATAACATCATAGTAGTAGTAATAGTCTGTTTTACTTTGATATCTTTAAAACACACTTCCACATACCTACTTGAGAATTTCATATTATAATATATGTTAATACTCGAAACTAAATCGGTCCAACGAGATTTATTTACTAATGATATTAAATTATAGGTCATTATTATGTTCATATGAATAAAATTTGATTTCAGAAAGAAGAATAAGAATATCGACATATCACTTAAAAAGAAATGCACTAATTATTTGTGATTTAAACTTCTCACTAGCTTTTTTTGCTATAAGACTCAACATTGGTGATCACGAAGGAAGGTAATCTGATGCAAGAATCGATACCTACAACGTAGTATGTATCAACTTCCTGTTGTTCCCGACGTAAGGTCGAGGCGACATCTGGCTTAGAAAACACGTGCATAAAACGTTTGCACTAAAATACCCTGTGGGTGACTTACAGCCATCTTGAAAGACATGACGTCAAGTCTGTTACAGAAGTCACGTGGCTTATAAAATACGCATTTGTATTACGTCAATTATACTATCTGTCCTTGAATAATGCAGGGAAACAATTATACATTTAACAAATCTTTTGATATTTTCTTGAGAGCATGAAATAGCACGTTTTACTCAGTCAAGTATAATTAAATCATAATTGAACACAAAATAGTATCGAATTTCTTTATTATTTCTGTAATGAGTGCAACATTATCCGATAACACTTCTTTTTTCTCTCTTAAGTAATTAACAAAATCATTTAGATAAGTAAGGTATCATGTTTTCGCGAAAGTCTATACTATTTTATCTGAAATAACTACGTAAAATATTATCAAATAAGATAGTTAAAATTAATTTTGGCTTAAAATTACATTTTGTCTAAACTTAATTACGAAATAAACAAATGCAAATCTTAAATTTTATGTTTATTTTGAAGTTATGAGAGTGAGAGAAAAACGGAGGGATAGAGAACATACAAAGTACCTTTTGATTCGTCAGTAATTAGTAATTATTTTTAATTATTATTTGTTATTCCCCGTGTACCGATACCCTTAAGATATCACTTGAACTAGAAAATCAAGAGAATTATTTTTACTTTTGATGTCAATTCATTTTTTCACAAAAAGACACAGAAATAATGAAACCGTCCAAAAGAAAAGACAACTCTGTAACCTTTCACGATGATGAAGAATGGGTAAAGAAAACCTTCAACAGATTACCATCTCGTCCGGGTTTAATCTACAAATTGAGCCAGGTCTTTGAACCGTTGGATAATATAATAGCAAAAATAGAGTCATCTCCCCTTGTCTTCTGCTTTTGTCAAAGCCCGTCTTATAAGAAGTCGTCATCCACCCATTAAAGATAGGAACTCTTCAGTCTACTCAACTGATTGAATCACAACATCACAGACCGCAGTCACTTCTTTCTTAGATATTCATAATGAATCACCAAACATAATAATTCATTGTATTTTTCGTAATATGATGGACGTGAGTGGGACTATAGTACCAAATGAGGTCACGTAGTCCCTTTTGTAGGCTGACACTAAAGATGGTGCGCGTGCGCAGTGGACGATAACGTAATGTTTATCTGAATGATAAACGTGTTAAAAAATTAATCAGTTTCTTTTGTAGGGTGACAATTAATGTGTTGTGACGATGAAGTGATCATTGGTCTGAGATTACATAATTCCATAAATTAAAAGTTTTATAAGAATACTAATTATGGTGTTTACAAAGTCAAAGTACTAGAAGACAGTAGGCTTTAGTGGTTTCTCTTTAATTTAAATGAATTAGGTTAACGAATTTAAGTGTTTGCTGACATTTAACGTTTAGAACACGTGGTGTGCCATTTAATGTGTTTTTCACGTATGTTTAACAATGCCCAGGTAACATTTGGTATGTTGGTAAAAGAAATTAAGTTGACAAATCTTCCACTTAATCCAAGTGTCATTCGATTAAATAGAATATAGTTTCAGAATTAATTGGTTGAATAAGGGTGGTTATCGCTGGATCACTAACCTATATTTTAGCTCTTTAAAAATATGTTAAATGAAAACGTTTGATAGAGAGAAAGAGAGTATTTATATTCATTGGTATCTGAAAGTCTTCAGAACATTGACATTTTTAAAATCTCAAACTATTTAATTTTTAGACACTTAAATATGCAAATTTTTTCATTTCCTTTTTTGTATTTTTCTTTCTCTCCTCTATCTCTCTCAATGTTTCTCTCTATTTCACAGACACATAAATATGGCAACATGTCGTATAGAGCGAGGCACGTAGTGAATTATCAAGGCGACGTGAATCCACAAAGATCGCAAAATTCAACAAAAAGTGACTGATGAAGGGTAAAGACGTGTGAGAAACAGTTGAGGAACTGGGGTCATTTTCTGTGTCCTCACCGTCCACTCTGGACCATGGGCACTAAAGGGTTTGGTGGTGAGGACAAACACTTGGTCAAAGACGTGCCCAGCCCAGTCGAAGCAGTGTACACACAAGGTAACGTCTCAAGACAAAAGCGAGACCACAGACACCCATTTTACACTAACCGTGTCGGGTTAATGTCTAAAGGAAAACAACCAACCCAAACCTTTGATTTGAATGTTGCTTACATATCAAGCCTGACCATTTTACTACAAATTGGACGTTAAACACTTTAAAATAATCAGATTTTGTGACTTTGTTTGGGGTATTGGAAAAAAAATACAGGAATAACCCACACCATTTTAAGTGACCCCATTTTGTTAAAATATTCTTGAATATCTAGAACACATACATATAAATAAAAATGTGTCTAAATCTCTCATATATTGCACATACATTCTCAGTCGTGAAATTTTGACAAAAAAGAAATACAAAATTGAGTTACATTTTAAATGTCCATTCTCGTTTACTCGTTAAGTTCCAAACTTTACTTTTAAAATAAAAACTACGCTTTTGAGATTTTCACATTTGTTAATCATTTCGAAAAGATGTCATAATGTTGACACTTGGGTGTGTCACATGACTGGTAACTTAGGACAAATATAACACATCTACGATAATGTGCGTTCTGTGTAAATTCCCTTGTGTTGTCCACTCAAGCGTGTCAGTAATGTTATTGCTAAATTATCAGAGGTGTTCCATGGCTCATTCTATGACGTTTACAAAGTGCGTAGACTGGACTACAACTGTTTCCATTACGAGAATTGGAGTGGTTTGGCAATAACGGTCCTTTTTGTCAATGTCCGACCACCGGGGCCAGTGTTGTCCCTAAATTACCTAATGGTCGCGTATGGGAAAAGTCAGGCTAAAAAAACAACGCCACTTGAAGAAGGCGTGACAGGCCTAGATACAGACACAAATGACATACTCTCAACTCTGTGCACCTGTTAATGGTTTTCGTGAACAAAAATCTAATTTCCCAGTACAATAGAGTTAATTGAGCTACTAAACAACAATAAAAAAGAGGGACCCTGTTGTTGTTGTTGTTGTTGTTGTTGTTGCTGTTTATAGTGAGTAAAAACTAGTATCAAAATGACGTCAAACATCAGAAAAATAGCATTGATATGTTGATTCCTATTTTTTTCATTGTCAAAACTGTCAGTCGCTCAATACCCTCCGAAGATGACGGTTTTACCGTCTTCCTAAGTCCTATATTAATTGTAACACACTTTAAAAGAATAGTCTTATTCTAGCTTCGATTTAAATTTTAATAATGATTAAAATTCAGATTTTGAGACAGTAATGAATGGTATTGTATGCTAGACCTTGAACGAATTTTTGAGAGTAAAGTAAAGACCAGAGCAACGCCCAACGTGTCTTGGCGGTCAATTGGTCAGTGGTCACCGCTGTTGCTTTGATACGGCAAAGTGGTTTGTGCACAGTGGGCTCGGACAAGTGGTTGACCAATTATTCCAGTCTCCTAGGGCTGTTGTTTTTCTGGGTAAACATTGCCACGGCCCTGAAGAGCCAGACAAGAGGCTTGCATAATTGTTAAGTTTCTTAAGGTCCAGGACTGCAAGTTTTTGCAGGTCATCAAGACCCGATAGTCTTATCGTACTCTTCAGTTTAAATAACCGTGAGATGAATTCGTATCGAAATACCACTTCTTTAGAATTATCGAATATACCAGGCAAATTTATAATTCTTCAGATCTGTGTAATTACCCACAATTATAATATTTAGGCAGTAAACGGAACAAATCACCACAATGCCTAGACTATTTCTGACTTTTTATATGATAAGAATAAAAAATATAAAAATGAGAGAATTGAAACACGATATTTTTCAAAGCTATAACTACAAACTAACTTCACCGCATATAGTTAGAGTCCATCTCACTTATTTATTCCACAGAAATATTCACCAAAATAAAACATACGACACGTTCCTCAAGACGTCTGAGCTTCGACTGAAACTCCTTTACCACTGCAATACTTTTAATCCGATCCCCCAGAACAACCAAGCACATATCCTACACAACGTCCTAGATTTCAAAGGATTAGCTTTTTCCTCCATTCTATCTGCTTGTCTTCATATTCTCACAGAGAAGCTCCGTCAATGTCATGACGTCACAAATCTGCTCCGAGCCAAAAGACAAACAGTTTAAACTCCAGACAGCTTTGTGGTACCTTGCAAGTCCTCCGTCCTGGATCCTAAATCCCCCTGAGAACAACACCATAATCAGATTCCACAGTCTAATACGGTTTCATTCAACGCTTCTCTGCATAATGCATTGGCCTTGGCATAAAAAGTTAATCTCCGTTCAAATTTCCGTTTGTTTCTGTATGAACTCATATTTGTATACAGGGTATACAGGTGGTGGGGTCGTGCTAAAGAGCTAAAATTACTCTCTGTCCTTATTTGACCGCTAACAGACAGTTATCGGTGTCATAATCCCTAAAGAACTATCACTAACACCTTCCTTCACGGCCTCCTATTGACAATGTATTGCTAGTAATACCCTTCATATTAATCTGTCTTTATAGGCTTACTCAAAGGTCTAAATCCTACAGACTTGAAAAGTCAACATTCCAATAGCTAGCAGACGACTCAGTGATTTGTAAGAGTATTAGGATACAGAAGTACAGAACATTGACCTTGGATGTAGTAGAGTGAAAGCTATACAGATTAGAGTTTTGTTATTGGAGTTTTTAATGTAATGTTCTATAATTTGCTTTAAATTTATTTTTAATTTAACTATATACAAATGAGTCTAGAGTAACAATAAATCCTGCATGTCTATTCTTAGCTATACCCTGAAATGTATACTATGTGCTACCATCCTTCTTTTTTACGGGCTCATATTATGATTACTATTTAATTGGAAAAGTAACGGCTGTCCACTACACCCTGTCTTAGACCTTTTAATTTATTCTCTGTCATCTCCTACTTAATCACCCTTTCCGTCCTCTTATCTTACGCGATTGCCCGTATAATTAACAAATATATAGGTATAATAAATCAAAACATTGACAGCTACACTCATGTCTTGTATTATCATCGGTTGATTGTATACAAAAATCTTCAATTTCTACTTGATCATAATTTGTCAAGGGACGTTCACCTTATCTTTGAAAGTTACTCATCTATATAACATACTATCTATCATGGCTGTCCATCCCACTGTCATAAGTAGGTATCAGTCATCTCTTTACCCATCTGTCATAATCATTTATTTATAAACTAATCCAGAATAGGTCAACCATACAACTAATTAAATAAGGTGACAAATTTTCTTATGGTTGAAACATCTCCATTGATACGCTTGACTGCACACGCCACAAAACATAGAAATAACATGTTTTGGAATCACTGAATATTTTAGAGTTGGTGGATCCCTTCAGATAAATACACACAAAGCAAGGAAACTTCAGATAACAAAACAAGGAAACTTCAGACATATACACACAAAGCAAGGAAAGGGAGAATCACACTGGATATCTACATGTTGACACGCCACTTAAAAAGTAATGTAAACTCTTTGAAACAAGCCATATTTAGAACGCAACCCTCGTGACTATCTCCCCTCTTCAAAGTTACAATATGAAAGCGTGACATAACATTGCTGTAATCCCTTGGATCTTCTTATGTTCTCCGGAGTAAGTAAAATGACAGACTATATGGTACACATATAACATAAAAACTTATAGAATTAGGTGTCAGTCCTGAATAGGCCAGCTGTCGGCGGGGACGTTTTTTCTCTCAGTTATTCATAGATTGCTTCATTCATCCGTCATATCATTCATTATCCTGCCATATCACTGCTGCATCACAAGAATACATTGAAAGACATCGATGGATGGGAGAGAAATATGTCGAGTGTCCTCATCAAAAGAAATCATAAGGACCGTTTGATTGGATGTGCTTCAATAAGTATGTTGAAACATTTCCGTCTTTGATCAATGGTTGCATATTATAGGCAACAGATACTTAAATGTTTAAGTCCTGTTTGCTTATAAGATTGTGTGTTGGTTGTTATTTTATTTGAAATAAAATATAGTTTACCAGGTTTGCACCCGTTCCAAGACGAACAAGAATTGTGTTCACAACTATTTTTTTTAATTTCCCAGATACGAGATTCCATGTTATTGAATTGAAACAATTTTTTTTTCTCAGATGGGGGATTGTACCATGCCCCCCCCCCCCCAGATGCGCGCCAGGTCGTCGTTGTAACCTCTTTTAATCATAACGTGTGTGACAACAGTCAATTTGTTACAAATTATGTAATCTCTATCCTAAAATTTGAGCCACAAGAAATAAGATATTGAAGAGACTCACCTGAACTCTTGATTCGGGAAGGTTTATCTTGAGGGCGACCTCCTCTCTCATGAAGATATCTGGATAACGAGTCTTGGAGAATAAGTTTTCTAGTATGTCTAGTTGTGACCTAGTGAAGGTTGTACGTTCACGGCGTTGTTTGCGTGGATTGGCTGGTGACAAAATAGGGAGAATTTTGGGTTACTTTAATTCAGGAATAAATTTATTATATCAAAAAATTCGAACCAACATGAATCCTAATAAGAACCCCCACTAAATCTAAAGATATCGTCTTCAGATACAGTTATTTCGGGCACTTAATGCGGCTGAACCCATCTTCTACCACGCATCATCTTTTTGGGGGTATGTCCGTTTTACTTATTCCTTGGGTTCACTTTCTAATGCATTGACGCGTGCGTGTTATTTCTGTTCTCTCTAACAAGCCCAAAGGCACTATATTTGACAAGACAGGCGTTGTATTTACTATGCAAATAAATAAGCGTTTCACTCTTTGACTCTTTTGAATCTAAAGCTAATAAATCCTTTTAACAACTTTTTCTGGCAGTCTTTTTGATGAATCCTGGCCACTTCTGGATTTTTTAATGTCGAAAATTGTTGCGCGTGCGCACACTCAACATGATTAACTTTAAACAAAGCTCACCTAGAAGGTAGCCACATCTGTAGAGAGGGATTAGATTTGTCTAAACAGCAGACATTGTTACCTTCAATACAAAAGGACCACGCAAAGGACAACAGACCATCACGTCTATACAGTCAAATGTCCATTGTTCTACAACAGACTAAAGGAAGTATTCAATCTGCTAATTACTAACTGGAATTCTAGGTTAGTTTGGTAATGACTTAGACAGGAAATTGTCAGGAGAAATTACATCTCATAAAATCGTGCTTCATGTCACGTTGTCCCTAATCTAGAACATTAATTGTTTCTATATTTCTAGAGTATAAAGTTCAATTTTCACATGAGTTTGACTGTGCACTTCTGAAGATAGTCAATATGTATTAAGAGGTTTTAAAATTCATATCAGTGTATGTTCTTTTTTATCATTATACAATATAAAAATGTAGCAAATTTCAGGAACGTAAAGATAAAAGAGTTCACATTGTCAAAAGAGTATTCTACATAACTGGCACTAATTGTGTACAAAAAGCAAATTGAGTTCTAAAAACATGAGCTCTCTATGTGTTGTTGTTTTACCTTAAATAGCTTCTAACGAGATTTCTAGATTTGACTTTTCCGCCATAACTCAGAAGTCAATATGTCGCAAAAGATCAAACGGAATGTGCACGAGTGAGCAATGTTTATCGAACGGTACAACAAAGTAGCATTCTTTTCACTATACGCAGCAAAGCTTTGATTTATTATTCCTATATTGTTATCGTATTCCGTTCTCGCTTGTAGATCAGTTTTTGATCAAGTTTTCTCCCAAGACAAAGACACTATGATACTTTAGCTAACACGTCATCCATATCGTAGATTATATGCTTAGGTGTTACTTAAATATTAATTATTACATAATAAAGATATTATTCATAAGAAAACATTTTCATTAAAGTTATCCATAAATACAATGTCAATCCGAGTGATGTTTATTTTATGTGTGTGAGATTTTTGCTTGTATTGAGAAAAAAATGAAAAAAACGTGCTTCAAAGAGTCAAGTTCCATCAATTAAATATGTGTTAACGCTAATTGAAAATCTCAGGGCAACGTTCTCACAGCTAACATCACTGCCAGTCATTCTGAGAACGACTTTACATAAGGCAACGGGAAGTCTCAGTTGACAACGGCTGAGAGGAATGGCATGCTGGGATAGGAGCACAACTCTTTTGTGGAAGAAGATGAGATGTGGTCAGGATTTCTGGAGTGACGCCGGTGATGGAACCGGAAGTTCTGAGATTGATGAGGAAAAGATAGAAACGGATCCAAAACGGCAACTAAATGAAAAGCAAAGAATTCTGCTCGATTGTTGTTTACTTCCAGTACGTTAGTTGGCAAAAGCTCAACTATGTAAAGAATGTGAAATTGTCATATGACAATGAAAACATACTCTTCAAAAGATTCAGATGTGTGCCAAGCTAACTTGAGGAATGTACATCATACAGCAGGCAAAATAAATTCAAACAAATTTGATGCTCAAATTTGAGAATTAAAAGATATTATGTAATCTATGAGTCATCTGAAAAGGATGAAGATAGGAAAAATGATAGCGCTGTTACACTGTGGTTATTCGTATGTCATAAATACCATAATATCTTCTAAATCTGCAAAGATAGCAGTAAGTAAATAACTTCTGGATTAACTGGAACTTAGATATCAGCGATATCAATTACTCTAATACTCAGTTATACAAAAACTCAGTATCAACATCTCAACATAGCCAGATATCTTGTATGACAATTTAACATTGTATCGCTTCAATGATTATGATGACTCAGAATATTTACAGTAATTTCGTTCTCCACTTGACCTTGTCAGTGAGATCAGACAATCAGAATAGTATCCGTGCTCACAAACGGCTATTTAGAAGACTACGGTCCTATCATTCCGATGTATTCCATTTACTAGGGGGGGAATGAGAGGTTTCTCTTCACCCCCCCCATGACTCAACCGGACTTGAATTTTATTGATCCTTAGGGTATATAGACACAAAATTTTGTCTTTGCCAAA
>JAUUEB010054195.1:0-16024 GCA_032362205.1 Clione limacina
CATGTTATTTTTTTGTATACAGACTCCTAACAGGTAGTAAGGTACAGCAGATATAATTTTAAAAAGCACTATAATGACACAAAACAACAAAGGATATTTTGTGAAACCTACAACATCTTTAAAAAGATGTACTGCATGAGCTTCTTGTACAGTTACAAGATTTAATTCAAGATATTGATCAAAAACTTTTAAAAAAGGATTCAAGATTTCCATCTGTGTATTTTGCTTTCACTTCAAGAGCTTTGGAAACAATTTAAGTTGTAATTGAGATAAATCTGTAAGTGAAAGAAAATGCCATTGCGCAGCTGCTGTGAAATAAGAGCTGTTTTCTTTTTGATTTTTATTCCCTATGTAAATAATTACTGAGATGACTTAATAAACATTCAACTTACCACCAGGAGAAGGACCCTCCACAGACTGGTTTGGCTGACTGTCCAACACACCAGAAAAAATGTCTTCCACTGTTTTACTGTCAATGTGAACCAAACCTAGGGATTGAAATGTAAAAATATTGTATTCTTCAGACTACTTAACAATATTTTTTGAGAGTGACTACAGGTGGCAGGGATTAAAAATGAAAAAGAAACAGGGAAATCTTGAAACCACAATTTAATTGAAATAACGAGGCAAAAAATCAATTGGTAGTTTCAATTGATTTTTTGCCTTGTTTGTCAATTAAATTGTGGTTTCAAGATTTCTCTGGGGTTTTTCATTCTTTTCTTAATGTTACATAACTAAAACTCCTTCTTATGTTACATGAGCTCTGTTACCAGTGAAACTGATGAGCCGAGTCCAGGTATGTTGCTTCTTTTATTCCCAAGTATAGTATAGTAGCTGTTGTAGGCAAAATAGCTTTTTTCTTTCATTTAAGATACACCTTTACTGATATATAGGTGATATAATTCTAATGAGTGTATCTGTTATTGCATAGGTAAGAAATATTGTAATGAAATAATCTTACAATTTGTTTTGGATTCTAAGTACTTTTACACACAAAACATATTCTAAAAACACATTTGATTATCAACATTAATTGACAAGTTACCTTCAGAGAGCATATGGTCAACATCAAGGCCTTTGTCAATATCTGAGGCAAACATGTGAGACAGGTTGTCTGGTAGCTCTCCAGATTTGGTAGGTCCTGTAACCTTAGAGGTCACCATGTCCATGCCGTCCAATGAGAGAGCTGCAACAAGATAACATCTTCATGTTAAACCTTTTGCATTTTACACCACACACCTTTAATCATGCAAATACATATACTAACAATTCTAATCCGTTAAAAACTAGAAATGTGCATAGGAAAATTAAATTTACCAAAATGACTCTTGAGTTGAAACAAAGTAACATTATTTAGTTACATTTGATTTTCCTATGAAATGACTCAAGATAATCTACATTCAAGAAGAAATGTGCAATCTTAAAATTAAATTTAAATATATTTTTGTAATTCCTCTTGTTGGGAAGAAATGGGCTCTTATGAGTAACACAGCATGCAATGCTTTATGCAACCATGTTTCAGTGATAAAAATTATTTCACACAGCTTGGCCTGAAACATACAAAATTGGTAAAAAATGATAATATTTGAATTAAAAATTATAAATATAAAGCAGTTCAAAAGTCACTGAGGCCTGAAAATTTTGTTCTTTGATGTTTTTAGACTTCACACTTATCTTAAGGCAATTGCATAGCAAAGTCTGACCTGTGACTTGCCATGGAAACAAGTGACTATAAACCGATGATGATGGTATCCTACGTCATAAAGAGCTTAGGTATCAGCTGATTAACAGATGCCTCTAGAAACATATTATATTAAAGCCTGTAGATCCTTTAAACAGTTAAAACTTTTCTATAGGAATAAGTGATAAGAATTAAAGTCAACTCACCATCATCCTTTAGTTCTTCATTAAATAGACTAAGAATATCATCACTTTCATGAAACTCAGGGAGGATATCCTTCAGGTCAGACTCATCTGTAACAAAGAGAAAAAATAAAATCAATTCTTGAGATTTATTATTCGAATCTTTTAAAACATGTTAATGTTATACTCTGACAATGGCATGTATAACATTATGAGTATAAAGGGGCTTGTTGTAACAAATAACAATGACAAAAAAGCTGTCAGGGATAATAAAGATATGATTCAGTTTTGATATTTATTATCTATCAATTTTTCTGTTTTGATATTTATTATCTATCAATTTTTCTTTTGTCTCATCGAGATATATCATAGGAATGTAACATTCAAAGTAAAGATTAAGTCTTACTATAAGTTAAGTTAAAACATTTACCATCAAGAGATTTGTGAAAGAACTCAAGGAGCTTACGGTGACCATCCAGTCGTCTTTGTCAGCTTGAACTGTTTTCATGAGAACTATTCCCTTCAAACATTAAGTAAGCATTCTCATCACCACGCAAATGGTGGTGGGATAAATGTGAATACTATGCAATTAGTTTTACCAAAACAGGAAACTGAAATCATTTAAAGGAATAGCTCAAAAATCCTTCATTCAGTGTAGAAAGATTCAAAGCGCAAAAACACATGCTAAAATGACAACTTTTATTGCTTACCTAAACCTCCAATATCATCTCCTTGCTCTGAGCCTGAGAGTGATGTACGAGACAACCCTCTATGAAGAGAAGGTGGTAAACTAGACATGACAGAGTCCAATTCAGTCGTTGAACTTAATGGTTTGGCACTTTGGACTTCCTTACCTGTGAGGATAAAAGACAAAAAATTGTTAAATCTGTTATCACGTTAGCAGTCTTGTCTTGCTGATCTTCAAAAGACTGCTGAGTTCTTTGTTCTTAGCATTCATATTTCATGCATAGCAGTATCATACTTGAAAAGATTAAAATGAAAAAGGACTACAGAATCAAAGTCAAAATGTTTAATATTTAAATTGGTTATAAAACTATAAACCTTCATAATCATGAGCAAGAAAAATCATAAGAATGTTCTCACCAGTTACAGGAACCATTTTTGCAGGACTGCCATTGATAGAGCGCTCATAGTCTGAATCTGACTCAGTCTTTAGTAATCCTTTTGTGGTTTCCTTCATCTGATCAAGAATTGGTTTACCGAAAAAGGCTTCCTGAAAAACAATGAATGAGAGTTTTTGAACTGAGCTTGTAAAAATATTCTTTGGAGCTAATTGTTGAAGTGGATAAAAACAAAAATACTGTGCAAGAAATGTTGACCTTTACATAAGATGTAAGAATGGATTTAAAGGAATTCATCTTTTTAGCTTGCAATTAAGAAAGCTGTAATAGAAAAGTCAATATTTAGAATTTACCTGCATGTAAAAGGGAAATGACTCTTCCATTTTGGACTTTTTTAATTTCCTCCTCTTTTTGGTTGGCTTGCCTTTTTCTTCTGGCTGTTCAGCTACTGCACATGAAAAGAAAAAAGAAGAAAAATTAAAAATCACCAGATCAAACTGCTCATTTAGAAATTTCCATTCATTTTCTTACACTTCCAGATATTTTCAGGTCTGTAGATTATTGATGCTTCATACCCATGTCTGCCTTTAATACTATAAAATACTGTAAAACAACTTTTCCAAAACATATAAAGTAAAAGAGAAAGTTTCATTTATTTTTTTAAAAAATCCTTAGAAAAGATTATCTGATTGTACTTTATATTTTAGCAATGATTTAGCATTAAGTCTTTGCTTAAACTAAAGTGATTAAAGCAGTTTCTAACGCAAAATTAGTCAGCTAACTATAGCTGACACAAGAATGAAAAAACAGAAAAACTTTTGTCATCTCGCCTGTGACAGAAGGTGTGTTGTGATGAATGATGAATGTGATTTTGAAAAATGTTTTTTCAACCCAGTACAATATATCTATCTTGATCCACAGAAAGAATTGCTAGAGTAAATCTGTAGATACAACAATACAATATAAAAATTATCTTACAACTGCAGCACTGACAACGACCTCCTGTCACAGATGCTGTGTTAATTAGATCTACAAAGCCTTATCAAACTATTTAACAAGAACACTTTACAGTACAAAAATAGAGGACTAACATTGAAAAGTTTTCTTAAAATAAAGCATACCTTTATCTATGCCTTCTTGATCTTCATAAGATGCTTGACGTTTAGCAATCCATTGGCGTGATCTATTCCTTACTATAAATCCCCCAACACCTAATCCAAATACTCGTCTAGGCTTTTTCTTTTTAGCTGAATCAGCATCACCCATTCCCTCATGCATGTGATCCCCTGATTCTCCAAGTAATCCATCTTCATCTTCATGCTCTGTGGAGACGTTGATTATGTTTAAATAAAAGATTCATGAAAGGCAACTACATGCATGGAAATACATATTACAAAGTTGGTATCTTTTACTTTTTTTTAAGAAGAACCTGATCAACTTCTGAAAAAAAATATTCACCTTTTAATCAATGTTGGTATTGATTTAATAATGGCATTACAAGTCATAACTGTGGTCACATTTGTTCAAGAACCAAAATGATTATTTCCTATTTGTAAAACATATGTATGTTGGCTACATTCATTATAAACGATGAGTCTCCTTAAGTTTAAACTGAAACCAACTAAAGTGCATTTAAATTTTAAAATATTTATGTCTTACACACAATAAACATCGAGAAAGTGAAACTTACGAAAGACAACTTTTCTTTGAGGTTGATGTTGCCTTGACATTTTCTTAGGATTTGCAACCTGCAGCTTTTGTATCTGACTAAGTCCACTTGCAAAGAGAAAGACTCCATCAACCAGGAATTGTCTTGGTGGCTCTGGCAGTTGGGGGATGAAAGGCAAGGCAGGAGGTGGGCTAGGCATTCTCTCTTCCTTAGGTGGGGACGGTGGAGGTGGGGGAGGGGGCACTGAAAAAAATCCTCAAAAATTAGTCTCTCCTCTTAGTATTTATATTTTGCCTATTAAAAAATATTGTAATTCTAGATCGTAACAAACAGTTTCAAACAAAATTAAGACACATGTTTACTAAGCAAAAAATCAATGCATCTTTCTGATCTCTAAAAACTTGCACATCTAAGAATGATTTCAGGGATCACAACATGAAATGAAAAAACAATATGGCAGTTATTAATTTGAGTTTAAATTAAGGCTCAATAGCTTCCATCAAATATGTTAATTTCAGTATTGTGAATTTGTTAATCCCTTCTTGGCAGCCTTTCCAGGCCTTTCTTCTATCCTATTTAATCTAAGCATCAGTCAAAAGAAGCATTAACAAAGTTCACAATGAAAACAAAGTCACTTTTCATCATTTAATGAATGGTTTCTTAATAGATACTCACATGGACCATGCTTGCCAGTTCTTGGACGGCAGAAAACACAGTGATAACCATAATCTGCTGCTATCTCTGCCTCATCTTCACATGATAAACCATCACAATTACAATGAAGCCACCTGTAATAACAAGAAATAAAGACCTTGTAAAGTATTCAAAGCACAAAATATGTGTTATGTAATAGCAACATCTGACCTTATTCAATTCTTGTAAATTGCAAAACCAAGCAGCTGTTTTCATCACGGAAGTATGCATCAAATTTTTTTTTTTATGTACACATACGGTTTTACAGCGCTATCGACTCAAAGAGGTCACTTTTAACCGTGGGACAAAACTTGAGACAGTTGTCAATACTAATGCTACAATTTCAATGCAAGAAGAGGTTGGTAACAGTAATATTTTCATTGCATTAATTACATAAATTTCAGCATCATCTCTAAAAGGCCCAGTATAATCATAGTGTCCATATCTTTCAGCATCTTCTCTATAAGGCCCAGTATAATCATAGTCTCCACTGAGAAACTGTTACTTTGTGAATCTGAATCTGTACAGCACTCAACATAGTTGAAGTAATTATCTAAGAACAAAGTTATAAATCACAGCTTATGTCTCTGCATAACTGAGCAGCATTCTTAGTATCAGAAATGATGTTAATGACTGCAGATTTCTTTGTAGCACTTAAGGGAAAGGCCAACTGAAAAATAGATTCAGTCAACGGCAAATAGTGCCTTTTTAGACATAAGCTGAGGCAGCATCATCTTATCATAAAGTTATGCTGATTTTAAAAGATGATTGCCTTAGATATGGGCATACTTCATAACATCTGTCAATAAATTTGCACATGCTTCAGCCAGAGTCTAAAATGAATACATGTTACACACCTGCACAAAATCTAATCTCCCTTTCTTACAAAATAAGTAATAACCAATCAGTATAGGACATAGGTCTCACCTATCACATTGCTGACACTGAATGATGAGCTCATCCGTCTGATAGATGTCCTGGCATACAGGGCAAAACATTTTGCTGTGGCACGGACTGCACTGGGTATAGTTGCTTTTCCATTGACATTCAAACCCAGGAGTCGTTGAGCCACAGTTTATACACATCACACACCTGGTAAAAATAAAAATTAATCAAACAAATCAAAATAACAGCAAGAATGTAGAGGTAGGAAAAATTTGAATCCTGGTTACAAGGGGCTACTTTAGTCTGAAAGTTAAAATGCAGACACCAAAAAATAAGAAAATGCAATTGGTTTGATACAAATGTTTGGTTTACAATGCTGCATTGCAACTGACAATCATAAGGTTGCAACGACGATCATAAGGTTTCGCTAAGGATCCTGCAAATCCATATCTTGTGTTCTTATTAAGAGAAAGTTGTCTTCACGTTTGAAGCACAGTGTATCTGTTTATCTATCATAAGATCATTGTTTTCTGATGCTTTTGAATTAGTAAGTTTCAGGATTCTTCTCCTTAGGATTCACAGCTCTTCACAAAACAACACAACTGAAATGTCTATACATTGAGACTGTCCTTTTCCTATTTTAAACTGCTACCATCTGACTCACCATTTACACTTCCAGTTTCCCTTTGGCACAGTTTTGAGTGGTGGGTCTAGGCAGTAGGTATGGTAGCTGATGTCACAATCATCACACAATATAAGAAGACCCTCGTCGTCAGGACCACCACAACCCTCACAGACAGTGCAGTCCATACATCGCCAACCCTTCTGAAGCATTACTTTAGTCACCTGAGATAATAGAAGAAGAGTAAAAACCATTCAATTGAGATTTCGAACATGGTTATCAAGTGGGAAATCAGTATAAACTTCACAAAATTACCTCTATGTGCCCTTCTCTTTATAAATGAAAAACTCTTAAGACAGAAAAATGTGATGGTCATTAATTGCTGATGCGTCTAGTCATTATGCAACATTTCAAGAGAAATTTGAAGGCAGCTCAAAAGCATTCCAAATTTTGCAGTAAAATTCAACTCTTGAATCTTAACTTTGACAATTAAAAATATCACATATTAGCACCATCAATGAGGTCCTTTTGGATAAGCTGATAAGTCTTAGAAAATGATATGACATTTTTAAGAGGTGCCCCAGCATGAGAGGTCTTTCTATAGATAAACAGGTTAAAGCAAAATATGTCAGTGAAAAATCTCTAAAATGCAATGTCACTAACAAATAATAAATAATGAATCACAACGTATATCCCAACAAACTAAGCAGCATTCTAAGTATCAGAAATGCCGTCAATGTTTGCAGGTTTTTATGTAGCACTTAAGGGAAAGGCCAACTGAAGATAGATTCAGTTAGCGGCAAATAGTGCTTTAAAATGTTAAACACCTTAAGTACTTCATTTCTAGATTCAGAAATATTTGACACAGCACCACCAATTTCACCTACAAGAAATAAATCACAGCTTATATTTGTGCAAACTGAGCAGCATTCTAAGTATAAGAAATGTCGTTACAGACTCAGATACATTCAGTCAGCGGCAAATAGTGCTTTATCATTATCAGAAGGTTTTGTTTAATGTCAAGATGTTTGTTGTAAGGCCAGATAATAAAAAATAATAGATTCTCATTACTACCTGCATCATGAAATTGCCACAGCATGGTATTTATTATTTTGAAATTTGAAATTTAACAATGAAAAAATAGGAATGGAGACATAAAAGAGTGATTTTGAAAGAGCATGCCTCATTGGGTTTCTCAGAAAAAGTGATGAGATTATATCTGGGGTTTTTTATCTGGCCCAAGTGGAATTTTATAATTACTATGTGTTGTTTAATCAATCAGCAAAACATTTTTATGCTACTCTAATAAAGTTTTTAATTCATACAAACAGTTTGATCATAACATAGTTTTATTATTTGTTAAATTATATTGTCTTCATAACAGAATTTTGCGACGAAATAGATGTTTCTGAAGATTTTGCAGCAGCCCAATTATTCAAGACTTGCCGCTACGCTCTGCAGAATTTTATTTTAGCACCCAAGGAAATGATGATGAGGATGGCGATGATGATGATGATGATGAAGGGAAAGGCTGTCTGACATGAGTGTACAAACAGCGGAAAGGAGTGCAAGAAATAATAATAGTATAATATTTACTTATTCGAAACCATCTAAATAATCAAGGGCAAAAGTATAAATTGACCAAAGAAGAAAATAATGATTTGACAATAGCAGGACTTCCATTGAGATTTCACAAAATTGGATGATTTTGGCACCAATTTTTTTTCTTTAGGAAACCCATCTTAACTTTAAATGGGTTTCTTAAATAAAAGAAATTAGAATTTTGAAGGATTTCATCCTTTTGGAGGAAAAATTGAAAGCCTGCCCTAGAAATGATAAAATCATTTCACCCAATATTTCATGGGATTTTTGTTCAAAAGAATACATATAATTATAATTAAAATCTGTACTTACAGTGACAGAGACACAGTATGGATGATAACACTGGCCACATTGTGTGCAGACAATCATCTTACTTTCTTCATTTTTGCCAAAAGCACCACAGGCTCTACATACATCCTGTAAGAAGCAAAAATTCAATGCATCATGATATTAGAGTCTATGGATCTACTACCATTAGATATACTAGTATTGCCAACTAACAAAATAGTTTTCAGTAATCATTCTACCACTATGGTAAAAGGTTCAATTATTTTTTCTAGCTTAGCCACATTTCATTCAACAAAATTTCAAATCTACTTCCACACATGTACACTATTGAGTGTACACATGACCATCAGTGGTACAATGACTAAATCCCACTAACAGGTTTAGGTATACAGTTGAACTTGCTCAGCTCCTTTGAGTGCGACCATTCAATTTTGTTCTCTATAAGTTTCTTTTAATATCAATTTGCTGTAAGAGGCCACTTGCAGTAGGTGGCCAGTTTGGCTGCAGATAATCACTGGCCTCCTAGACCAAGCTCAACTGTATCTGTAACACATTTAAACCCTCTTTTTACATGATCACAAGCTTTTTAGAGAGTTATTAAACCATGATGACTGTTTCTCTGAACTCTTTAATTCACTAACTTATATAACACATACCTGGTCCATGACAAAAGTATTGGTTGAATCAGCTAGAATTAAGGTTGATGGATGGTCATCATCATCACTGTCATCATCTTTGTCTTTGTCTTTCTCTCGCTCTTTCTCTTCCATGAGGTCAGCAGCAGTGGTTGTGGAGTATGCCGGAGAGGTTGCAGAAAATAAGGGTTGAGGCGGTTGACTGATTGGCTGTGAAAAACAGAAACTTTTTATAACAAAAACATTCTTTTTTTGATGAGCCACATTCTATTACGGAATGATGTTTCTTCAACTGAATGCATGGCCATAAAAACAGACCCAAAGATAACTGCATAAAAATACACATCCTCTAAACTCTAGTTGAGTTGAATTTCCTCTTTTTAATACAGTTCTAAATCCTCCAGTAAATGCTCAAAATGCAATCTTAAAAAACATTCAATGGTTAAACTTCACATTTTTTCTGAAACAATATTAGCAATATTTAAGAAAAGAAAGATATTTCCACATCATATAGACTTACGCTGATTCCATCCATAGATGCAACTACCACCTGGACCTGACCTCCGATCTTAACTTTTATTTTCGGCCCCCTTCTCTTCTCCCCTAGACTTTGATGACTTCCAGATGGATGATGTTGGGCTGGTTGGGAAAGCGCGAGCTGGTTTTGTTGTAGATGAGGATGTTGCATCTGATGATGGTGTTGGCGGTGGTGATGACTATGATGGTGGTACTTCTCATGATGAGAATGTCGACTCTGAAAACAGTAAAATTAAGTTGATATAAGCTGTATGACAATGTTCGGTCTTTTAATGTTGTTTATTAAGGCAGAAGTTTTTAAAGAAAGAAATGTGTCTGCAAATTGTGCAGCATTCCCATTGTTTGAGACTTGCCGTCAAGGTCTGCACACAGACTTTAGTTTAGCACTCAAGGGAAAGGCTGTCTGACTGAGGTGTTCAGACAGCGGCAAGGAGTGCATGTTAACATAAATAAACAGCTACTACAGCTGTCTCATTAGAAGCTTAACGAGCGTTAAGTAATTTTTTTTTAAAAATGAACTCCCATTTTTTACCTCACAATTACCAAAACTAAAAAACAACAGAAGCCTTTTGACTTTTCTATTGTAAATAAACATATGGAACAGTGTACTACTTCAATGAAGGTTGTACTTTTGACACAGCCTTTTAAAACAAAAAAGCTTGATACATAAATTGTCTTAAGTGGCAATCTGTAGATCTGACAAGCCTTATATATCCATCAAAAAGTCTTTCACCAGCCAACAACTAAATCAAATAAGTAAGCACAAACCTTGTGTTTTCCTTTCTTTACAAATTCAAATGAATCTCTTCTTCTTGGAGAAATAATTCCCTGAAACAAGAAAAAAGTTTATAAGACGATTGCTTATTTGCTAATAAGTTCATATGAATTTGAAAATATCTGAACAGTTTGAAAGAACCTACTCAAATTTGTATGTATAGTGTAAGTATCTTCTGCTTTTCTTTCTTTGCTTTTTATTCATAAATCCATGTAAAATAATAAATTAAACAATGCAACTCATAATTTTTCAAAACATTGTTTCCTGCAGACACTGAAGGTAGCTGAGTTGCATCTACCCATCAATATCTACAGAAGTTTAATTTAGCACTTCTGAGATGCTTCTTGACTAACAAAGACAAGTAGCTGCAATGAGTGCACTGATATAGTGTCTTTTTTACATTGGTTTCTGAAAAAATTGTTTAAATATTAGAAGAAACTTAATATGATAAATATGCTCATGATTGAACTACACTATGATATATTGGATAACAGGCCCTAGTAGCTATAAAGCAAGGATGTTATAAGGCAAATTGTAATATGAGCTAACTGTTCTCTTCATCTATCAAAGAACAAAAAATAACTTTCCACTAATGGTCTTATGTCTCCTGAGTGACAACCTGTAAGAAAATATCTACTTGTTCTTTATTTATATATGCCATATCAATCAATGCACTAAGCATCTTTAAAGACAGTGATAATCTTGACAAAAATGATAGTGTGTCCTGCAGATAATGAAGGCAGCTTAGTTGAAGCTACCCATCAATATCTACAGAAGTTTAATTTAGCACTTCTGAGATGCTTCTTGACGTAACAAAGACAAGTAGCTGCAATGAGTGCACTGATATATTGTGAAGTGTGTGCCCTTATCCTTGGTTGTTGAGAAAGAGAAAAAAGCATACAAGGCACAAAACTTGGATTTACCTTAAGCCTTAAGAGTAAGAGACTCACTCTGATGCAAAAAAGCACAAAAACATAATCACAAAAATATAGGAATGTAAATATTATAAATAAAGCTCTACTAACCTACTTGGGATTCAACAACATTATGATATAAGTTTCCTTGGTCCATAAGAAGTCTAGTTAGTTTCATATCAAAATACATTAGCTCTACTCTACTTCAGCCATTTTATCTCCTGCCTAGTTAACCAATCAGTTACACTATATCTATCTAGAACCTTACCTTTTCAGCAGTTTCAAAATCCATGCTTGAGCTAGAATCATCACAGGTATACAGGGACTCTTGTGAGCTGGAGTTTGTCAGAATTGGGCCTCCTCTACTCATGTTGCTATTACCAGATAAGGCAGCGTCTATCAGCATGGGATCTTCTTTAGATACAACATCATCAGCTGCAATTAGAAAATTAATGTATCTTGCTGTACTTTGGTGGTGATTGTTGTAACATCTGGTTTTAATTTAAAATCGTTTACAAATCTAGATTTTTTTTAAATTAAAAAGTAAATCCAAATAATGTTTTGGTTTAAAAGTCAGCTACAATGAATGTCAAATCTGTTCATTTTCATGACCTTTATATTATAAGTGTCCACTTAGCTACTGGTATGAAAGCAACAGACATGCATTTTTACAAAAAACATCATCGTCCAAATATATAAATCCTTATAAAATTGTTAACGCTTGCCAAATAAGACTAATACTTCCTCACAGGCTATTAAATCTAAAAAAAGATTTATGGCTAAGGCCAGAAGAAAATTATCAGTTGTTTATTCAAACAGTATTTCATTATTCCCTTTCATATAAAAGACCTTAAGAAATTGTTTTGTAAACTGCTGATCAATTAATATGAGTAACATAAAACACAAACATTACAATTACATTCTCTGAACCTTGGGAATACACTTTTTGGAGGGTAAGCATCTTAACTAAGATTCACATTATTACAGCAGTGATACATAAACAAACTCAAATAAAATGTAAACAACTGACCTAAGAAACTTTCCATGGACTCCTCAGAAACTTGGTGCTGAAGTGATGACATGTGCTGATCAAAATCAATCTGAAATGAGACAAAATTACATCAATGAAACAAATTATCTTATAATTTTGTTTGGCGTTACTGATTTTTGCTTGAGCAAGAGTAATCTATGTATACACAACAAAAGAAAGATCTGCAAACTAAACATTTTCATAGTACAAGTAAGATGATGTGATGTTCTCACAACAAGGACAAGGCTTTCTGTCTGGCTTTGACCATTCTGACAACAGTAATCAGTGCAGGACTTTTTTAATTGCAGACAGATTTATCTCATATTAAAATCAAAATGAGTTAATCTCAAATACAAATTTACTCACTTTTTCTCCATCAATTTTACCTCTCCAAGATACAAAGAAACCCCATCAAGAACAAATTAAATAAATAGAACAAATGAATAAAGTTGATGCTTCTATAAAAGCAAAAAAAAAAAAAGTATTACTCACCATCTCAGGATCTGTCTCTCTACACACAGTGCAAACATAATCTTGAGGCAGATTGTCCTTTAATTTACTGATTGTATTTGGATTTATGGAAGGATCACACTCAATGTGTACAAATCTGTAGACAAAGAAAACATTTTTTTCAAATAATGAATAATTATAGATTGCATACAAAGCGCATTCAAGGTATTATGGCTAGCTCAATGCACTTACAATTTTTTTAATTATTCATTGTCAAGGAGATTTATAGAAGAAAATCTATAGTGCATTGTCTAGGAATTATAATTAAACCCTGGGTACATATGTTTTATGAAGCATGGCAGTTACCACTGTTTGGGTTAGGAAAGCAACAAAATTTTGAACATGACTTTGAAAAGCAGTGGCTTTTGCAAGATCAGTCCTCTTCATTTGCTCTTGATTTGATACCAGACATACAAACAAAAGGAAATACAAATGAATACTTAGGAGAAATAATTTTGAATATTCTTTAATAACTTTTAGTGAGGGAATTTTGAGTGACTTCAATCACTGAAGTGGTATCAAAGTAACAACCTCAGTTCTCAGATTTTCAAAAATCTCTAACAAAGTTAATTATGACAAAACAAAATACACTTAATATCAAAACAAATTGAAGTCTTCAAACCTTTCTAGAATAATGAATTGTCTTTTTAAGAAAAAAATATACTTAAAAATGTTACCAAACATATTGCATGACCTACTGACTACATAGACAAAGCCAAATCTCATTGATGAATATGGGTATAGCTTAACTGTTACCAAGAAATCAACATAAGGGTAAGGACATGAAAATACTCACTTTTTACACAACATACAGGGTAACATGGTTTTATTGTGAAAATGTCTATACGCTTTCCCACAAAGCGGACAACATAGTCCTTTGTTACGCTGCTGATAACAAGAATCACACACAGAATAGTTTAAGTGCCAACGCGAGGAAGGGCCACTGCCCGGGGTTCTTGAACCACAGTCTGTACATATCCGACAATTCTAGCGAGTTAGAAGAAAACAAGTGTTTTAGTTTCATCATTATATAAGGAACACAAATCATCACTGCAATTAGATAAAGGAAGAGAATAGATCAATGATCAAATGTCAATGAGGTAAAGGTTATTATCGTTATCACGCTCTATTGCACTTCCTTGATCTTTGAATAATTGGTTCTCAATCAATCAAATGCACACCATGCATGAGGTACAGAATAATAGATAGACAACAATATATAATAGATTGTCCTTACTAACCTTTGAGGTCCATAAATGAATAAATAATTTTTATCCAAATTATAATCAATATTATAAAAGAGTGGACATCTTGAATGTAGACATTAATTTAACTATATATTTATATGGCCACAGACAAATAAATTTGCTTGAAAAAAGAATCACTTTCTACAAAATCAAGAGGAAGGGAAAGCCTTCTATTTGATACCAATAACAATACAATAACAAATCACTCACATAAAAATGATAAAGCCTTTCAGAATAATCATATTTATTTATCGACTTACCTTACACTTCCATCCATTCTTTGGTATTGTGGTCATAGCTGGCTTTAAACAAAAGGTATGGTAACCTTTATCACAAATGTCACATACTAACACTTTACTCTCATCAGTTGCAGTTCTGCGCAAGGAAAATAAAACACTTTAATGAATTTTGAAGTAGCCTATAGTTCTAGCTTAAGACTGTAACATAAGGAAGAAAATGCATGATTCAATACTGCGTTTCTTGCAAAGATAATGAAATTGGATTATGGATTGATTCATGCAATCTCACTCCTATCATAAAAATGAAGTCAATTTATATTTTAATAATGGCGTCTAAACTCTTCATTGCCGCTTATGATCTTAGCCCAAAACAATCTCAGGCAGGGCAATGAAATATAAGATAGGTAAGTGACAAATTGGTTTCAATAGACACAAAGAGAAATTCTCCTGGCATATTGCTGATTTCAAGCAGGGAAGAAGTTAAATACAAAATCCCAAGACAAGTCAAGGTGTAAGAAATTAATTCAACATAAGCAGCATTACACATTTTTTATAAAATAAATGTAATGATTATAAATGATGTAGCTCTATATATTCAGATGTCTTGATAAAGCAAGTAATATATTTCTAACAATCAGTTATAACGTGATGAGGAAGAGGAAACATACCGACACTTTTGACAAATTTTACAGTTAGGACACTGCCATCCCGCTTTTACAATAGGTTTCATATCTACAGGTGGAAGTAAACAGTTGCCATGGTAATGGTGTCCACAGCTGGTACAGAAAAGCTGCTCCTTAACCCTACCAGTTTCTCCACATTGTATACAGCAGCTTCCTGCTAAATGAAAAATGTTGGATAATTAGAAACATAAACAAGAGAACATTGGACTCTTATTATTACATTAAATAATTCTTTGATACAGAGCTTAATCCAGACAGCCTAGAAAAAACACCTAGATACTCAATGTTGAAAACATTATCTCTAATATAGAGTAAATTTTACAGGACAATCACAATATTTAGGAATATGGTATTTGATCGAAGTATAGATTGCCATTGCGTTGGGATGTTTATGTATGGAAGTTCCTTTTCAAATATAGAACTCTGTATTTACTATACCGTCTGTCTTCTTATTATAATGGAGCTAGGAAAGTTAAAAACGTGGGTCTATACACGTTTTTTCTAGGAATTTTTTGATCGACAAGTATTATAACTTTTCTTCTAGTTTCATGTGTTGTGGATCGTGTAGCAATATTCATTTTTTGATTTAAAGCCTAATTTTTGCATTCTTGAAGATTAACAATTGAGCCGCTGTAGTTGCGGTTTCCCGTCGTTGTTGCTTTTTCCGTTCCGTCGTTTTTTTGTTAATTGGTTTATGTAAAAGAAATATTAAATAATACTCTCACCCTCTGTCCTAATTGGCAAATCTGT
>JAUUEB010054306.1:0-16023 GCA_032362205.1 Clione limacina
TGTTTACCAACAAGGATTCTGGTGTTCTCTATTGTGCTATTGCTAAAACAGGATGTACGTTCTGGAAACTTCTCTTCAAAGCAGCCGAAACCAAAAAGGTGAACTTTCAGTCTTTTCAAAAAATGATGTATTCATATAATACAAAAAGACTCAAACAAGAAGGAGTTTGAATTTCAAGAAAAGGATGGCAGAAATAAAAACTGGTTTTACGCTCCATCTCACATTATAGCCGTGAAAGTTTTTGTGATATATAAATTATGTGTCAGGGACTTATAGACGTTATAGTTACGATTATAATTGAAAACTGCCTGTAGACATCTGAACTATCTGGATTAATTGTAATCACCATACCTTGTTAGACATCGTCAAAACACTCAATGAAGATGGCACCCTCCGCCAAAGACCACAGTTCCACTCAACTCTTTGTTTGAAGTCGCCACAAAATCATCTCACTACCTTCGTGTCGTGTTCCTAATCAACTCTTGGCCTCATTCACAGTTTTGTCTACTATGTCCATTCTCTTTATGTGCCCTGTCCGTTTCCATTTTTCTTTTTAGTTTGAATTTTTGATATATCTAATCTTATCGTGCAAAGTGGTTTTGCCTGTGTATATGCTTTAATGTGTATTTATGGCAAAAAAACACAGTAATAATTATATTGTGTTTAAATACAAATTTAAAGATCAATACATATTTCATTACAACCTATTTCTTTTATATTTATCACGGAAAGTAAACAAGGGACAACTAAAACATTTAGAGGCAACATTAATAAACTTCCCATTATCTTATTGCTGTATAGGGGTGGCCAAAAGTCCCGCACGCCCCTTGACAATCCTTTATTAATTGTTGAAATGATACCATATTTAGCATATTTAATAATTCATGTCTCTTGTATATTATACTGTTCACAGAATTAAAATATCTTAGTTATTAAAGGCATGGCGTAACGAAACATAGAGATTACTGGTGTCAGGTTTTACAACGAAATAACGTAATAACTTGAATGTCAGTAGCCGTAAACCCATTGCCAATTATTTGGTATTTGTACCATAATTTGCATTCATAACAAATAATTTCTGTTGTATATTATACCGTTTGAATACATCAAATATCTTGACTGTTAAGGGCGTGGCACAACGAAGTATTGAGGGTACTGTTATCTTTTCTTTATACAAATAGATGTGATAGTACCCCTTACGCATTGTTCTGTTTCTCCAACAAAAATCTCTTTATTTAAGTTCTTTAAACGGGTTCATATAAAATAAATATAACTTTTGTATTAATACAACGAATTATTATGAAATGCCGAGAGTGTATAATAACCTTCAAATATGAACATGATTTGTTTTATTTCCGTTTAAGATATTACGTTGTTTCATTGTAAAACCTGGCAACAGTACAATGTACGTTTTGTTACGCCACGCCCCTAATAATCAAGATATTTTGATTCTGTAAACTGTATAATATGCATGATATATATTAAATCTGCCAAATATGGTATCATTTCAACAACTAATAAAGAACTGGCAAAGGGGGTGTGGGACAGTGCTTACTCTACAAAAAGGTTTAACAAAATTGTGCAAATTTATAGCATTTTGGATCTCAAATGGGGGAGGACTTTCCTCCATGGCCCCCTGGCTACGCGCCTGGATTTAACAAATACTTAATCGATTCGTTTTGTTTTTCATTTCACAGAATCTCACAATGGAGGAAGTGTACTCGATCCCACGATATAAAATTCACAACATGGCGGGTGGCTATGGCACACGCTTCAATAAAACACTACAAAGTGATTATCCAATACGGTTTTTAATAACACGTGATCCTTTCTCTCGTCTGCTTTCATCATATCTGGACAAAGCATATCTTCCAGATTTCTGGCCCAGATTCCGATCATCAATTCTAAAAGACACTAGCAGAAAGACCAAAAACTTTGAAACAGATTTTATGAAGCGTCATTTTACTCAAGTTGAAGCTCTATTAAACGATACTCCCCGGGTTAATAATAGCGTATCAGCTTTCGGTTGTGGGAAGTTCATGACGTTTAAAGAATTTGTTGTCTATAGCCTAAAGAATAAAGATCCCCACTGGAACCCCGTGCATGAGGAATGTAACCCCTGTAAGCTAAATGTGACACACGTGAACCATATGAAGACGTTTACACAGGATACAGGCGGAGTTCTTTACCACATGTCTTTAGAGAATCTTGTACAAGATTGGGATCATGACAAACAGGTCAGTTAACCTACATTGTGTATCGTAATATGGTACTTTCACAAGATTGAATATTTCATTTTTTGAAATGTAAAACCGATACGAGAAATGTTCTTATCTTTGAAACTCAATACCAGAAGACTGAAAATAAAAAGTAGCGATTCTTCTCGATACTAATACCTTGTTGAACCTTTGATAAAAAAAATGATAGCACCAAAAAAAAACATGTGTTTGTTAAGCCGTTCGTTAACACAAAATCAGTTACCTGATCAAAGTTGACTTCGTCTGAGATATAAGTGAACGGACAAGCGAAACAAATGAATAATTATGATATCTACATCGTATAGCATGCACTACCTAGATAAACATAAGCAGTAATTTCTAACAAATTATACTACAATTTCCACCGACGCAACGTTGACGGGTATGGTACATTATGAAAAAGTACAGGGAAATGCAGACTAGAGTACATGCATTACACCCGAGCGTTTAGTCGGGGGGATGAGGGGTTTCTCTGCCCCCCCCCACCCATGACTCAACCGGACTTGATTTTTTATTGATCCTTTGGGTATATAGACACACAGTTTTGACATTGCCAAAAAATCAACCTGAACGAACTGACCAATGGTCAAAACCAACATGCTCAGAATGGATCGAGACTGGTTGCAAATGAAAGATGTTGCCGAGACAATTACAAATATGTATAGGTTGAGTATGGGGGAGGGGGGGGGGTGCAGAGTAACCCCTCATTCCCCCTAGTAGTAGTATCTTACTTTATTTTAGATTGTTTATAAAATGATTGCTGACTGTTACTTCATCAGCTAAGTATAATGTAACAGTATACTATTAATTATAATGTATTAAAACGTTGTATTGCACACTTACAAGTATAATATGACTGACAATAAAAATAGGCACAGTATAGAGTATTATCACACATAATGGATTAAAAACGTGTTTTGTTTGCAATGATAAAATGAGACACATAAAGTGATATCATTAAACGGTAAATTATTGAGGTACATTACATTTGCTCTAAGCATAACATTCATCAAAATCAACACCCACTCAAACACACAAATATCAACACAGAAAAGCCCACACACTCTCGTGAGGACATACACCAGACACACTTATTACTTATTATTAGAAAAATAATTACTGATGTCTGCTGACACAGTGCTTTTGCGTAGTAGGGTAATTATTTCAACACTTATCTTAAAATAGAACACAGCAAAGAATATTTAATGAGAACATAGTTACCATTTTTACCATGCATGCTTTAGAAACCATCCTTCAGTGTCATCCTCAAAGCTCCACTTTTTGGCATATAAACAGTACAATAATTAACTTTTTGCCCCCTGTGACGCTACAAAGGTGCAAAAATCGCAATCCTTCGTTAAGTTTTTCAATATAATTCAAACGCAGATTATTCTGAATTTTAAAAGTTTCAGAGTAATAAGTCGGGAAAATAAAAGAGTTCGATAATGACCTAAAGATTACAACTCTATTTTTTAAAAGGTAACTCCATATTACATAAAGCTGTGTTTTGTCTGGCCTTGTGGTAATAGCTTTATTACCATATACATAATTATTGATGATGTGTAGAGGTTTTGCGGGTTGTTGTCTATAAATAGGCTCTCAGCCTCAAGAGCAAGAGGTCAAGGAGTCGATTTATTTTTTATAAAAACTTCTTCCTTTATTAAACAACTAGCGACTCCGTGGCTTTGGTGTTACCCGACTTTCTCTTAAAATAAGCTTTACAGAAAAAGAAGAAGAAAAAAGTATACAAAGACCAATTTCACCATACTAATTCCAATGCATAAATACTTTTAAAAAGGACCCCTTTCCAAAGCTCAGGCGCTTCGCGCCATTATCCCCATCGTTTGAAAAGTATTGATACACCCCTGCATTCTACCAAAAGAATAATAAAACCCCATTTAATGGCATATTCGTATAACAACTTGCATGCTGAACAGACTTTGTTCATTCGCACATTGCGCGTACCTTTGGGAATTTCTTGGGGGCGCTTTCGTTCAGGAAGTAATCAAAACAATCAGTTATATGGCGATTTAAAGTTTCTTGAAATATATAGTATAATACTAAAAAATACTTAAAAATCTTAGAATGTACCAAATTACACCAAAGGCATTCGAAGTACCCCTTTGATATGTAAGTAATCACGTGTTGAAAGCTCAGCCAGATCAAACCACGGGCTTATGAGCTAATCGTCACGCAAACAAACATACATACATACATACAATTCAGTGTATATTAAACAATATTATGATACACGGTGATAAACAAAAAATAAGTTACACATTTTTTGAGAAGCAAGGCCTAACATGCAACCTCCTTGTATGCTTTCCAGGAAGATGAAAACATTAACTAGCAATCGTAATTACAGGTGTTTTTTTTAACCACATTGAGTTATAGCTGACGCTAAAGATAAATGCTTTCTGAAATTACTTTTATAATGAATGTAGTTTGTGTCATCCAATCTTTACCATCATAAACGGACATTGTTTCACGTAGCTTCTGTTTGACAAAATTATGGTTTTAACAAAGAATACAACAATTTGCAATTTGGAAAATTATGGGACACAGTTTGATAAAAATATTTTCTTGTCTGATTCTTTCGGTCGCAATTAGCTCAAACGAAAACAACTTTGGTTAGTGCTGGAATTTTAGCACGTGTTTAATCTAGTTGCCAGTGATAAGTGTCGTATTATAACAATTAGGTGGGAAATATGTTACACAATTTCTCAAATCACTGATAAAGGAATTTTAGTGTATGTGACCTTCAAAATACAAGATGACCTTAAAATGATTTTGATTAAATTTGTTTGCAGATAGATACAAAATGCTTTTAAAGATTCTAGCTCAAAAGCTTAAATATAACAACAAATATCAAGTATGCATATTCACCCTAAATGACATTGACCTATAAAATGACCTTGAAACCAAAATTTGACCCAAGAAATGAAAATCTTATATCAATAAACGTATGAAAAGTGGTACTATACCGCTAAATATTGAGATCGTTAGTTGCAGAGATAAACCGAAAATGCACAGCGGCCATCTTGAATGTATGCTATAAATAGAGTTGCCCAAGTGCGACTTTTATCATCCCAGGTACCCTTATTACCAAGAATAAAAACAAAAACAGATTGATTTCTAAAATTGCAAGGTTTGGCCCTAGACCGCTGGACTATAGCCACTATTTCTATGTTATGATTACACCAGAAGATGCAGATTACTAGACTAAACGTTCTGTCCTGTGTTCATTTTTGTTGTAATAAAGTATTTTCCTCTAACCTCAGGTCCTCATGTGGAACGAGACAGTTGCCAATTTGACCTTGATGGCATTAGGCTCATCCGCACCGGAGATATTGCTGGCAGTTATAGAAGCTGTCAGCAACCTCGACTCTGAAGAACCGGAAGACTCTCTCGGAGTATTCACCATTATTGGTAGCGCCTCCTTCAATTTATTTATCATTGTTGCAGTTTGTATAGTAAGTGTGCCACATCCGGAGTCAAAGACGATAAAGGAGTTTGGTGTGTTCCTTATAACCAGCATCTGGTCCATCTGGGCTTATATCTGGATGTTGCTGGTAGTTAAATTTATATCACCTGAACAAATTGACCCCTGGGAAGCATGGGTGACACTCTTGTTTCTACCCATCCTAGTCCTCATGGCGTACTTTCAAGATCTCGGTTGGTGCTGCAGAAGGAAGCAGTTAGATGACGGATTAGACGATCCTACTGCGGTATGTACACTTTGGTTATATGTTTTTGTATTTTATTGATATGCACACAATATGTAGTTTAAAAAGTATCTTTTTTACACAATATGTACATGTGTCATAATCCACAAAGGTGTTATAGAAATATGTCTGACCACATACAGTATTGTTTCGAGTTTTTGATTCTTATCAGTTTGGATTTATAGTTCAAGGTTTTAAGAATATCCAGAAATTAACCCAAAGACCCACTGGTATATATATGTACATAAAGAGTCTTACAATAAAACGGCCCCACTTTATGATGCGGTTTCACCACAATTTTTAATAACGTTCGTCCAAATTAAGGACATGATATAAACTTTAATTGACGTTTGCCTTTATATAAAATTATTAATCAGGGCAAATTAATTCTATATAACAAGTAATTATATTAATTCTACAACGTTATTTGAAATGCAGGTTAATAAAATGTTTTATTATAGCTGCCTACACAACTCTTTTTTTGTAAATATTGAATTGAAAAATAAATCGTGTATATCTCACTTTAAAGTTTTTTCTTTCAATCTAGTTATATGGAATTTTAGTGAAGAAAAATTGAAATAATATTTTACTAATGTGAAAGCATTTTTTAGAACACCCGGTATATTTAAAAACATAAAAAACTTATGCAATAGAAGTAGGCCACGTTTTGAACATACTGGAAAAAGTGAGAAAAATAGTAATAAAAGACATTATTTAACGATTACTTCATATAGCTTTTATTATAGTTGTACGAGTACCATACTAGCCGACTAGCCGACCAATAAATGAAACATAAACTAAATGTCAAAACTTTCCACTCTACTCTTGTCATAATCACATAAGAAAATATTGTCTGCTTGAGCTTTTAATACATCACACCTATAGTGGTCGCTTAGCGCGATCAGACGATGAGATTAACTGACCAGTATTGCTGACGTCACAGTACCGCTTACTGGACACTATCAATTCTTCTTGACAGACTTTAAGCCAGTTGTCTGCTAGTAACGCTATGAAATAGCCAGCTTGGGTCTTGTGCAATTTCTCAGAGTAAGTGCTTCTGAACGTCCATTGGTCTGTTATGGAAGCCTATAATTTAACCTTCATACTATATATATTAGAATCAGGCTACCGATCATTTTATATTGAAATATTTTAGCCTACTAAGGTAACAATGTAATGTGTATTTTAAAAAAGCAACAACGCATGCAACGTTTGTGCTGATTATAGTTTATCAGGTTATCAACTATGCAATATAACTATATTTTAGCATACAAGGTATATACTCAAATAGCTTATTAAAACCATACAAAGTCTACCAAGTATATCTTTTAGTGCAATTTGAGCATTACCCAAGCATGCTAATATATATATATATGTCAAATAGTTAGTGTCTAACAAACCTTTAACAGTTACATCAATTAGAGTACTCATATTGAGGCTCAATTCGAAACGAAATGCACCGAAACAAAAGAAGTACCATCACGTCCTGTATCTCTTTTGACGACATCACATCAGCTATTAATTCGTCTTCACTTATTTCATAATAACGCTATGTTGACATATTGTCCTTGAATTATATTCCTACTTCGTTCTTTTGAAGACAATCAATATATTATAGCATATATATTATATTATGGCTTATAACTCTGATATAATGGGGTCCCCAGCACATCCCTATAGGGTGTGCATTCATTAATACCCGATGTTATGGCTAACTGCTGAAGATTGATGCATTTCCAAACGTTGTCTTAAGCCTTCCAAGAAAGATTATGCTCTCCCGTGTCTTTTTTGTCTTCGAATGTTCTTGTGATCCCTGAGTATGTATCTTAAAGTTCTGAATAAGTTTGTTTTTTAGAGGGGACACTGGTTGAGGAATCAGTAAGTACGATAACAGGGGTTGAATATATTTTTTGGATATTAACAATTCTTCTTAAATTCTATCTCTAACAGAGTACTCTTTAAAAATCAAATAAGTCCAAAATTCAGGACATTAATACACATTGAACCCATAACTCTCTGGAGAGGGCTCAATATGACCTTACTTATAGGCTTTGTAAGTTCACAAAGGTTAATTTCTGCACTAATTGCGTTTTGTGTACTTTGAATGTAAATATCTGTCTCCGTGGTTGTGAATGTTTTTGTAAGTTTTTTACGGTTAATCGCTGAACCGGATGATTCCGTGTATGCTCTGAATGTCTATGTTTGTCTCCGTTGTACCTACTTTGTCGGGGTAAGAGTTTATTGTGAAGCGCATTTAGCAAGCCTTTAAGGTCTAGGAATACGCTGTATTAATCTTAATATGATTATTGTCATATTCATAAGACTGAATCTTAATGCTTAAAAGTTATAAAATAAAAGCTTATTTTCTGATATTTTTTAAAGATTGAAGCACTCTTGTTTGTAGAGAAAATGCTGCCCTAGAATTCGATTGATAAAAAGGGTTTGTACCGTTGTTTTTGTTTAAATAAAGCGCCAGTCAAGTCAAATATTACGCATCTGCTTACATTTAAATTAAAAATCCCTATTGCAATCTTACATTTTCAAACCTCCACTGTAAAAATCTGAAAAAGTCGTGAATCTTTAGTGTTTACTCACTTATCTTGGATATTGATTGACTACATTTCTTCCAGTTTAAAGACATGACAACCAAATGTCATTAGTATTTATGGTGACACTATTAAGTGAACGTTAAAAAACACAAAAAACATACGCAGCCTATTACTATATATATATAGGAATCAGCAGAAATGTTCGAAGGCTATTGATTGACCCAAAATGACTAAAGCACGACTCGTTATAGCGATAGAGTAAAGTAACTTGATAACAGAGAAATCTAAAAAGAAAATTGCCTTTACATGAGTATATGCTGCTAAAAGCTTGCTGTTAATACTGTTAATGAAAAAGTTCAGTGTTTTTAAGGAATATTTTATAACTTTGGTTTAAATTTCGCAGACAAGCTTCCAAAATCTGTTTGAGACAATTGTGTGAAGGACAGAGAAAATACTGTCTACAAAGGGTAGTATATAACTTGTTTAACATTTATTTTCCCCTAAAATAATAATGCTTATGAAAACATTTGTGTTAAAAAAGCAACTGTTACGGATATTTTATTATATTTATGAACACAGACAAATCTGCAAAAACGTTTTGTGCAATATTGATCTCTACTATATGCACAAATATGAATCAATGATACACGACTTGTTTTTTTTCATAAAAATAAATAAAGTAGATATATTTGTTACACACTTGAACTTACTTCGAATGAAAATCGCTATTTAAATACCCCTTTTCTTCTTTTTAATCCGCCTACGTACAAAAGAACGAACCAAATCTCATGACCGAATTCAATATAAGATACAGCATACGTCAAGTTTTCATTGTGTACAGAAGTCATAAAGAGGGACCTCGCAGTGCCTTTTTATTACCTAAACAGAAGTCTTAAACACATTCCTTCATTTTTTGTAAGCTTTCAGCAACAATTACGTTATTAAATTTTTGTGTGTGTTGAAAACAAGTTGATAAGTTTTTTGGTGCTTCTTTTCAGCAAGAGATCTGCCTTTATTTGTCTCCAGAAGGAGTTATTGACATTTTATATCACATGAGTTTCTACCCTATAAAAGTGCTGTCTTTCTGAATCATTCGCACTTAAGAGTATCAAGGAAACTTGGGTGACAAGGTCATAAAAATCAATAATGTATAAATCACATAACACTGTCCTGAACCATGCACGGAAACGTTTTTATCAGTACAGCTACGTTACAATTTAGCTTCTTAGCGTGAAGAAAATCCAATAAATAAAACCAGTGGGACGTCTTCAACAATTCAATGACAAAAGCCTATGTTTACAAACAATAAAATGTATATATTTAGATCAAGCTTTGGCACATATTAGTCTCATGAAAGAGCAAATATCAATCTCTGTCGAGTGTTACAGACTAAAGTAGACCAGATACCTTTTATCTTTTAACAAAGGTTGAATTAAAATATTTCCAATATGATAAGATAAGGATCATGATTTTCTTTGGATATAGATGATTTCTAAACAAAGCTACGTACTTAATATCTTTTTTATAGCAAACGAAACATACGGACATTAAATTCATTCATTTTACTAGCTTTACTTTCTTCTTTAAACAACGATCATTTTCATGTATTTGTCAAGGTAAGCGGTCACTTTAAACATTGTCCGGGCTGGCATTTAACCCGAAGCAAATAAATACGCACACAAACAAACAAACACAGAGAAAATTTACAGTGAAAGGAACGAACAAAGAAACAAATCGACATTGAATAAACAAGTAGGACTTCAATGTGTCTAGCATTGTCCGTCCGTTTTGTTCCACAATAAAAAGTTTTATGGCCGACACTTTGACTTCAAAAGAAATAGTTTGATGTATAGAACTGATATACACACCATCTTTTATTGAGAGAACATTTTGTTAAAACTGAAAAGACTTGAAATAATTACAAAACAAGACTTATATCGACGCTCTTTGTACCGACTAACACTTATACATTTTTAAGAATTAGCTACCAGTTATGATTCTTGTTATGAATCCAATGATAACAATAGGCTTTTGTCACGGGATTATAAAAAACACCTTCACGCATGATATGCTATGTATCTAATTCTTTGTCATTAACCGATGTTCGTTAACTGAACACGCGGTCTTTAGTCGATACATTTTAAATAAACGCATTCATAATATTTGATTGCCCGATGCAAATGGCTATATTTTTAGCATTAGGGGGCTGAGAAGTGACGTCTTGCTGTTCAGAACGTTGGCATACGGAAATTGGAATATAAATTACGTTGACAGCTATTATGATTATTCTACCTTATTATATAAGAGCTGGTATATACGACAACTGGAGGGTTAAGGGTCTGACGTATTCTGTTGATTCTTGGTCAAACTGAATTTGAATTGTCAAAGAGTAGTAACTCTTTCTGCAAACACATACTGTTCAATATGGCTATTTGGGCTTGTATGTAATTTGTTTTAACTGTCAAGCTAGAGGTCTAAATAATAGCGTTCTATCTCAAGCTGCACAGTCGCCACAGACTGAGTGAAGAGACGCCAACATGCTTAAAACATGATAACAGTCATTAACTTTATCAAGATTAATCTTCTTAGATTGCTCTTTACAAAGTTGACTTTTTCTGAGTTGGTAGCGGACATACAAAGTCAACTTTAAAACAAATAGACACGTAAATAAACGAAATAGTCATATATATGTTACGTTTTGTAAAAATGATTTAACGCTCCATTGCAAAGTACTATGGCTTAAGTTAATGTTACTGGCTAAAAATAGCATCACGCTTTTATCAACTCATGTATGTTATAGTGGTGACGTGGCTACTACTCTACTGAAATAGATTAATATACTGTCAGAAATTTCAAGATTTTACAACATATTAATTTCACAAAATTTGAGGGAACAACATCTGCATATTATGGCGTGAAGTAAATAGATATCAACAAATTGAATTGGTTAAACTAGAAAAAAATGAAAATTAATATTTAAGATAGCGGAATGTTTTATAACCTGATTATATAAACACAATTTATAAATCGGCAATTTTCTAGCAGCAACATTTTACTGTGTAGTTACGGAGATCTTTACAATTACATTAATAATCAACAGTCTTCAGCAAACGTACGTTTGAGCAATATCAAGAATCTCTTTGCTTTACCAAAAAATTATCATTGAGATTTAAAAGACTCTGTACGTCCGTCCGTCCGTCCGTCCGTCCGTCCGTCCGTCCGTCCGTCCGTCCGTCCGTCCGTCCGTCTGTCCGTCTGTTCGTCTGTCCGTCTGTCAGTCCGTCTGTCTGTCTGTCTGTCTGTCTGTCTGTCTGTCTGTCTGTCTGTCTGTCTGTCTGTCTGTCTGTCTGTCTGTCTAACTGTCTGTCTATCTGTCAATAGTGTTTAAGTACAAAACATAAAATCAAAAGAAAACTAAGGTATGAATACAACAGAAGGTTTTTACAAACGTATAACTATACATCTTCAACAGAGTGTAATGAAAAATAAAATATAAACACTGTTTTTTCGAGAGTGTCAATTTGTTGCCATTGTGTTGTTTGTCGTCGGCGACGGGACGGTCAGCGATATATCGTCGCGTCCAGCTGTGGTTGGGTTTGTTAGGGGCCGTGAAAAATCAAAGGTAAAATAACTTCAACTAGATGAGAATATAGAAAACAATCGTAATGGCTTCATTAAATCCAAAATATTTGCATTCTCATATTTATTTAGCCCATTCCCATCTATGGTATCATTGTTATTCTATAATTAAATCACAGCAAAATCCACCCAGATACTTTGGAGCTTATCGTCACGCAAGCAAGATATCAAGCATACAATTCAGTATGTAAATAAACTGACGATGATTTTTGGCAACAATTTGGAATGATTTAGACTTTTTCAAACTAAGTCAACTCACTTTGTGATCTGAAAGGATAAATATTATCCACACATAAAGCAAACTCATTACAAAGGATGATTTATCAAGATTACCAATTTCAACCACACGAAAGTAAAAATATGCTTCCATGTATGTGCCCTAACGAAATTTTGAACCGCTTTCGTAGACAGTGGCTATCCTGAGGCCTGTCAAACCCTCATGAATTTGCTTCATTATATTATTACATTTGGCCAACAAAGAGACGTGGCTTCGAGACGAGAACTATTGAGTCAACTGGTATCGTGGCTCTGATGTAATCGAATTCTAAACAGACATGCATCGAGCAACCCTTCAAGAACGTATATATTATAAAGTGTGTGTACAGTCGATTATTATGCATTTTACCAAAACAAAACTGACCGATACATCACTCTGAGATAATAACAGAATGTGAAGCGTAGTTTTCCTACTCAGATAATTTCCTTATACAGACAGGGGACTGAGAAGCTATAGCATTATTACATTAAACCATAAAGTCGTTATGACCTTATCGTAACAAGTCGGTGAATTCAAACTCACCTAAGTGTTTTCTATTGTCACACAATCTACATAAATTTGACAAAAGTCTAATTTCCGCTAAAGTGATGTTGCCGACGTTCATGTTGAATTTGTTGTATATATGGTTGTATACTTACATCACTGACATATTCCGATCATCTTGCTTGTAGCCACACTTGTTGTCAGAGTACTTTCGGACACACGTTCCTTATTAATGTTGAGTGTGGCGAGATTTCTATGTATCCTTCCGTGATTTTGGGTATTTTTCGAGAGGGGGATTTTTGTAGAGGCGAGGAAAAGTTTTGATTTCATGCTGGAATAAAGCTTCTAAAGTCAACACATATTCTTCTCCTCTTGATGTTGAGGCAATAATTTGAACGCCGTTTTTTTAAATGATAGTGTTATAGTTTTGAAGGTGTTTTATAGGTTTCAATGGACACTTATTGGATATATGCTCAGAGAAGCGACAATGCCTCGGTATATTATGAATAAAAAAGGTTGTAAAGGTTATCGAACTATTACAAATCATGATAACCATTAGAAATAAGCGAAAACTCATAACATGTGTTACGTCAAGGAGTTCACAAACACAAATGGCAGCTTTATAAGACAAGTTTAGGTAAGCTAACTGCATGCGCTCTTTTAAATTTTGTAATGCCAACGTGTTTTGGTAATAACTGAAGGGTTTGGCTGTTTTTCATCGGAACATTTATTTTTATGTCCAATTATCGAGTGCCATCAACCTTCTTTGGCGTTTTCCCGATTTTAAACAGCAAAATACTTCAATCCCAACGGTTTTGCAAAACGACATCTAATCAAACTTTTGAAATTGTTAATACGATGAAACGGAGTTTTGGCTGCTATTATTGTTGTTGCCTAAATAGGCATGTAATGTTATTTATATTACACATACTGGGAGAAATATAACCTTTTGACCCTGTATGTGAAAGATAAAAAGCATTACTTATACCTAGTAAAAAGTGTTCTGACAGACAGTATAAGTATAGCCCAATTTGCCTTGAAAACAGAAAGTTCCGTTCGAGCTAATTGATAAATTGTAATGTCTTTAAATATACGCCAAAGTTTAGATGAACCATGTAGTTAGTATCGCCAGTAAATCTCTATCGGTTGTGTTTCATAGCATTAATAGGTGAACATGGTGTCGCCCCCATGGACCATGAACATGTTTAACTTTGATATTTCTTAGATAGTATATTTATATCTCTGACTATAATTCAACCGTTTCTCCTTCTATGTTATTTCATAGGGTCACAAATGGGGAAACGATAATTAAGTTATAATGTTATCCGTGCAAAAACATCAATGTCGTGTACCAAGTGTTTCTTTTCCTGTTATCCAGTCGGGATTAATAGCTGTTTAGATATAGATTATTCTGTGGTAAAAGACGCCCAACTATTAGGTAAATTATTGATTCCATCTACGAAGGATTACTTGGTACACAGTAACAGACAGCATTAGCTTGGTCTAGGAAGGCTGTAACGAGGACTGATTCAACACATCCCATTGTCATAGTAATATGTATTTGACCAGGAATTGTGTAGCTTAAATGAGTATATTCCATATATATATATAAATAATTAACATTCCATTTGTCTCTTATGATCCGATAAATACAAGATGTTTGATGTTAATCTCAATTTCTAGGTAAACCGGGAATGTAAAAGGTTTATAGACATTAGAAATAAGTGAATACTTTTAGGTTGCGGTATGTTTATGAAAAATGAAAACAAAATGTCAGATTTAGAAGACACTAGATATCTAAGATGTGGTAAGATGTTAACATGCGTTTTTTTAATGTTTGCAATGACAAGGTTTGTTGGTATTGACTGGAGTGTTTTAGCTGTTGCTCATCAGCAGAATTTTTTAGTTTGTCAAATTATCTTTAACCTTGTATTAAAAAGCAAAATACTTTATTTAGATATGAACAGTTTAACACAATGACACAATAATATATAAATAATAGGCATGACAATTTTGAAGCATATTAAGAAGATAAAACTCCCAATCCCCGATTAATTTATTTGTTTTTTTATATGCGTGAAGTTTTAGGGCTATTATTCACAATTAAAAAAAATATATTTCCATCAAATTTCAAATGATGTCAAATAATCAGTTGATCGTGTATAAAGAGTATCGATCTGTTTAAAAAGAAGAACTGTAGTTCCATGCAACAAAAAAAAAAGACAAAATTATTTGAGTATCTGTCAATACTCACTATCATTCACCATTTAATTCAATCAGTATTCTGTTAAATAGTCCAAACAGTGATTGCAGAAGTTAATTAGGGGTAAATTGTTAAAACAAAAACGTATCAATAAATTTGTTGTACTTTTGTTATTCATTAAATATATATTCAAGTCAGTTGATAGCTGAATGCGTTATTTACAATTTTTAATCTCAAATCGTTAAAGTTTTGGGTCTCTTTTTCTATACAATGAAAAGGTAATAGGTAGCTACGTTTATTCTACATATATAATCTATCTCTCTTTAATTTTGTCAAGTTAGTTTGAAAGCCACTTTCACGGGAAACAGCAATCTAATCTCTTCAGAATTACGTTGGAGTTCCAAATCATTTTATGCAAACCAGCTCTTGAGGGTACATTATTTTTCATGATTTATAAACAACGACTCAAAAAATCATAGTCATCGACTTCCACATTTATTGGGTAAAGTGGTGACCGTCTTTTGAATACAATTGTTCATCTTCTTGGTTTTGTAAGCAAAAAAACTGAATTTCTTGTCAAGCACAAGCTTTCAATGTGCTACACAATTGACGGTAATGCGTATGTTCTGGTGAAATGAATTAAAGTTATTTTTCAAATGACAATAACCAAGTAAGTTTAGTATTTTGTTATTTCTCTAATGAACTGCCAGAAATTTTGAAGTTTTACAGAACTGCCTATAGCTAGACATAAGCTTCTGCCATTTTTGTGAGATATAGCATAACTACTAAACGGCCGTAGGATACATACAGTAAACTAGAAACAAATGAGTACTCGTAGAGAGTACAACCACGCACATCAGACACAAGTATTGCAGAACATATAGCAAAC
>JAUUEB010054417.1:0-25495 GCA_032362205.1 Clione limacina
AAGGGCACTTCAGCCCCCCCTCAGCCCCCCCTGTCAAAGGGCAGGAGGGGCTACCGCCCCCCCCCCTGCCCCCCCGTTCCGCCGCCCCTGGCCCTTTGAGCCTACTGCAAAGATAAAAGTGCTATAGAAATGCCATTATTAGTATTATTATTACATACCATAACACCCACATTTACACAAATATAATACTACTAGTTTGATTTGCAGAAGATCGAATACAGACCAACTTTGTACAATTTGGATCGTTGCACAAAAATCTCTTTTCAACTAACACTCAAACTCCCCCAAAACTTGATAAAGACGTTGAAAATGTATGTTGATCTTTTCAGGCGATTGGACGGTGAGCAGTCCTTCTGTGCATGTTATTACATTTTCTTTGTCGACATAAAGAACCCTTTTGAAATAAATTTAACGAAGTTTTTTTTGTCTTCTTTTTCACTCAGGTATCCACCGAGTAGGCGGAAAGAAACAATTTTTGGATTAGCTCTTGTAGCCTTGACGATACAATGTGTGACAGCGCAAAGAGACAGCAGTTTTTCCGGTGAGTACATGTACCCTTTGACCTCTTTTAACCCGAGACACGCGCCACGGCACACAATCCTCAAACAATGCTCATACAATGCTCACACTTCAGTCGTTTTAAATATTTGAAAGATAATTTCACACACATCTTGATAACATCTGTAAGGCTCATAAAGTGAACACCCGGGCCATTGTTTTGACCTTGCTGTGTCAGGTGTTAAGGGTTTGTTATTAAGTTTAAAGATATCACCTGTGTCAATGAGACTTTTTAAGCTACCAGCATCTCAATTAACTAGGTCACCACAGCTGCAGCTCTCCATCAGCCCAATTTGATTTACTTTCCCTGTCATTCATTCATAAATATGTATGCTGAAGTAAAATTTAAGACCGTTAATGTGAAAGGTTATATGGTAGCAATGACCCACATTTTGTATACACCAAGATGCCTAATAAGGTATCATGTAGATCTCATGTTGTACATCCTCATCATGTTTGTAAATGTTGATTGTTGTCTATGTTTATAAACAGGTCTATAGATTTTAACATTTGGCCTTTTAATTATCTCTCCTCTCCTCATCTCACCCCTTTAATTTTTTTTTAAAATTTTAGCACATCCAAATTGAGTATGGATGCAAACCCTGTCTTAATTTCCTATCACATTTCTTTCACAAACATTTAAGCTATCAGATCCTCTTATAAATATACAAGTATAGTACTTTTGTCTCTCTGGCTGTGTTTCCGTACATCATTACTATTAGATATTATATAAGATTATTTGTGGATATCATTCTATGAGTCAGCCACACTGAGCTTTACTTATGGTGTTGCTTATTGGACATACCGTTAAAGAACATACATACATTTAGACACTAACGGTTGGACTTAGAAAATATTCAATAAGTTCACCAGGAAATGATTAACCTATTTCGTTACTAATTTGTTGCTACATGATTTTGAACGGAAGCACACAGGCAGTTCACACAGGCAGTTCGTGTCACTTTTTTATCTTCCCCTTTAATTGCCGGATACCAGCTTAAGCTACTGACTACTTAGTGAACTTACTGAACTAGTTATACACAAGAACTCTACTGGCTATAAATTATGTGCAAACATATTTAGAACACCGTCTTGTCTGCACACCTTGAAGAGAACACATCTCATAATTATTCCTGACGTTTAGTATTTCCCTTTTGACCTTGCATTGTAGGACGTCTTTCTATGCATCGCTGACGACATATTTGTAATTATAATATTGTATTTATACATTTAATCCTCCGAGTTAGAGTTACACACTTCGTGTTGAATAGTTGTGTTATATATTTATTAAACTGATATTCAAGACAGTATTGTGTAAAGAAAATGATATTGTTCTAGACCTTTTTTTAAACCTGTGCCCAGATATGTTTAAAACATTCTTTGTCAAATAAACATGTGCGTTCCCTTACATTTTCAAGTTCTCTTATTTTGCTATTGACGCACATTTTTGCGGTGTATAAAGAGCATTGTGTATAATGAAGAGGTTTTCTCGTTGCTTCACACCTTCGGTCCTCAAACTTCCACTCAAGCGCAAAGAACAAGGTACAGCACTCTAATAGCACTCATTTGGCAAAAGAAAGTCGAATCTCAGTATGCATTTTACTGTAAAATACGTCTCATAAATATGGAATGTATACCGCAAGTCGAAAAGCAAATTGTATCTCCCCTTTGTAAGTATATGGGAGGGGAGGTTCATAGTTCATATCTCCAAAAAATGTCGTGTGTCGTCCTTTTACAAAGATTTGTCTTCCTTCTGCATTCTACCGTCACTTGTCTGTACAGTGTCGCCCTACCTGACCTGGCCCTATGCCAACAGTGACAACAATCTGGGAAAAAATCTGGTCTGACCTGGTGACCCACTTCCTGGAACAATTTGTAGAATCAGAACTTACAATCTTTGTGAATTAAAATTATTTTTAGCTATTTGCATTTCATGTTTAGGGAGATACATGAATATTACTTTGGTGAAATTTCGTCAGATACTTCGTCTTGAATACATGAAAATTACTTTGCTGCAAACTATTGAAATGACGCAAATTATTTAGAAAAAAACAAGTTTCGTCAATTTGTAAGGGTTTTACAGTCTTTCTTAACACATTTTAAATCGGCGACGGTTTTAAACATTCCACTTAAACAATTTCACTTGCTGCTACACATGAAATCTAAGATGTATCATACCTCGTACATCTAAGGTGAATCATCCTTTTAAGTCACAGTATGTCAACACCGGGCCGACCAGACTTAGTATGAATCGCTGAATATTAGGCGCCAGCCGGGACGCGTTTTAAATTATATTTCTAAACAGTGATAGGCGTTACCAGACTAGGTTTCAAACACCCTACTTAGATAGATGTGCTGGCCTTGGGGTTGCTGTCAAAATTTAAGATTAATAGTAAGAAAGTATATATAGGCAAGTAAAAAAAACAATTGAACAGGAAAAAGAAATAAGGTGTGGTACAGGAGAAATAGCTGTTTATCAATGACACAATATCTGTCCGTTGTTGGACAGATTACGATGAGGTGGGACCCTGCTGTGATCCAGTAGACATTTGGGTAAACTACATTCAATCAATCTGTCTAAGAGCGTTATATATACCCAATTGATGGGCTCAGTGGGGTTTTTGTATCGACATAAATCTAAAGTCACATGATTGAAACCTATTTGGCAGGCCTCCGTTATGTCATATAATTTAGTGGGTCATTGAACACATAGATCACAGATATTTCCAGGTTTTGTGGGATTCAGGTATTCATTTCTGTCTCTGTCCAAAGAATAAGATCAATGTAGTGACAGTGACGATGACACGGTTTACAGACCTTTTTCTTAGTTATTTCTTCTTAATAATGTCTTTGCAGATAAAGCACGATCCTAAATATCTTGATGATACTCACTTTATGATATTCCTCCTGGTTGCCTATTTTTAATTACAACATTGTCCTGAATCATATGTTTATGATATAATCAGTTTTGTAGAAATGTCAAGTCAAAATGCTCAAATTAATACTGAAGCAGTGTTGTACACTGTGCCTCGGTAGGATGTACAAATGGGCTACATCTTACATCTTACGTCAAAATATGTGAACGCTCATACAAATGTCGGACTACTGCTGCCGCCGCCGCTACAACTTTAATTTTTTTTTAAATATGTGGTGCTTAAAACGTTCAAACCTTGCATATTTACAAATTTAGATTTCAAGATTTCCCTTGCTCAAGCACACTTGCATACAAAGGTATTTCCCCTAAAAATGTGTCGACGGACAAAAAGGACAAAGGACCAGTGTCTAATTCACGTTACCAGATCTCTACACAGATATGACATACCCAATGTCGTTGCTGAATTAAAGATTTTTTTCTTATGACGGTTGAACTCAAATTTGGATATGTCTGCAAACCGCTCAGTTGGATCAAAATCAAACAATATAATTGGTTTACGCAATGACGTTTGGGTGCAGGCGCGTAGCCAGGGCTTTGAAAGGGAGATAACCTTGGATATTATCAAATCATGGTCGCGAAGCGGCAGTTCTTTTGAGATCTGTTATAAATGATTCAAATTTATAGCATTTATGATCTCAAATGGAGGGGGGCTCATTCTCCCATGCCCCCTTGCTACGCGCCTGTTTGGATGTAAAACCCGTCACTTCAGTGCCTTTGTGCACCTGTCTCTGGAACACGAGATCTTTGCCCAGATTTTATGAGCACAACATGTCAAGGAGAATGTCACGTGTAGAGTTTTATATTTCCTTCTCCGCCTTTTTAACGCAATTTAATGCATAATATTAGGATTATCTTTCACTTGAGTCATGCATACGAGGTGAAAAGAATATGTCAACATGCTTTTACACAATTTTGTGTCAATATGACCTTATGGAAGGTATACGTAAACTGTAGGCACTACTAAAGGTTTGGGGTTAAGCTTCTTTACGTATATTTTAGTTTGGTTTTGCGGAAAAAACGATTGGGATTTTTACATGGTGAATATTTTTGCGGTCTGGCAATCGGTAAAACATGAGTTGTTTATTAGTATTTTGACATTGGTCCATTCCACGTGAGGAAGTTTTTGCGATTTTTGTTCAAAGCGGAAATTTACTTCTTGCGAAAAAATACTCGAGTACAATATTATATATCAGTGATTAGTACAATATATATGAGTGATTAGTGATTAGTGTTCTTTCACACAATTTGCTATTTGGCTCCTTGTTTATCCAACAAAAATGACTGCTGATTTGACCCAGGTAACCAGGTACATATAATCGCAGTGTTGTTTCATGTAACCCGGTCTGATTTCAATGAGCAAACTGTACATTCATCCTAGGTCGAAATAGGTCGATGATTTTCATTTATCCTGGTCGTACATCAATGACACTAGAGGTCGTACATCAATGACACTAGAGGTCGTACATCAATGACACTAGATTTTCTTTTGTCTCCTGTTACTTATTAATTGAGGTTATTTCTGATTTGATACGTTGATTTTTATTTAACAGTGATATTTATTAGAAAATGCTGTTAATTCACCGTGGTGAATGTGGAATGTCAATTTACCTAAGGGATTAACATCAAGGCGATGTTGCTGTATTAATATCTATATATTTGAGATTATGAGAACGAGTTCTATAGTTCTAATGTCCTTTCTTTCCTAAAATAAATTGCTATCAATGTTATCTCTTCGCATCGTTGCGGTTCACATTCCTTAAGATATTTTGTCTGTTCCTTGTTGTACATATAATCTACTTTATCACAATCTGATGCATTTTGTATCGTCGTATCCAATTATAGGCATCGTTGTGCACTGTGCTTTTTGCTTTTGCTTATAGTGTATAGATCAAGGTAGCATATCGCCATAAAGTGGAAGCTCCAAAACGACATCTTAGCAAATATGTATTTTCTTTGTCAGCAATTCTTTGATTTTACATCAATGGATATAAAAATATAGAGTGTCTCCCCGCCGGTACGATGAATAATGTGATTTTATGCTCTGGTAGATCTTGATGACTAAGAGAGTTTGTCAGTCAAGCGTGCAGAAACTACTGACTGTGAATTTCTCCTCAATCCCATTCATATCTTTCAATATCAATGACTCTCAAATTACGACAAAAGCGCTTAACAAATTCCCACGGTAAATTTCAGTGAGGTCTTCAATCACATAAAGCTTTGGCATATAATTATTATCTTAGAAGGATCGAAACGTTAATTCGATGTCTGGTCTGATTATTTTAAATAAACTTCTCCGACAGGTGTTTCCTGTTTCCGTTTTATTACCTGCCTATACTTGAGAATGATATTCATTCATGACACCTTTTTTGCACGTAAGAGTGCATCCTTTATATCATAGTTGATTAAGTGTTTTCAGTAATTTATTTATTTATTTAATAAACTACTTAATTGTTTGTCAGTTAAACTTGCAACCTCTCCCGGAATTCCGGAATTTTTGTTGGTGGTAGGTGTACTAAAATGGCAATTTCTTGGTCAGATATCAACCGATTTTGTTAATTCAGGATTTTTTTGCTCTCTGATTTCATCCACGAAATTCATTTATATATATTTCGACATAAGTAAGGTTATATCGGCCACGGTGCTGCCACCAGCTTTATAATCTACCAAACACATTAACGTAATCAAATTATACTGTTATCGTTACGATCAGTCTTACTACAAAACATATAACGACAGTCGTCAGAATAGACCGCTGTTAGATGACAATGTTCAAATCTCACCTATGAATTGGTCAGCATTGCAACTTTATGCTACCGGGGCGGCCACATTTGTCAAGACCACCAACGTACTGTACTATTTGTGAGTGATATTCAAGGTCAGTGGTAAAGTTAGGTCACAGCAGTGTTCAAGTGGCTCACTCATTTTGTGTTTGAAGTGCAGTTAGTTCCCACACTTGGTGGTACTGGTGTTACTATGCTAAGTAATGGAATAAGATATGCTAACACACTTGGTGGTACTGGTGGTACTATGCTAAGCAATGTAACAAGATCTGCTAACTACTCTAGTAAACTGCTAACGATGATATCAGACACTTTGAACATACGTATTGGAATAATTGCCTCTGTAACACTTTGGTCATGCATGTTTGACTTATTGCCTCATAATTTCCATACTCACGCACTACATCATATGGCGCTGGTTGTTTATTGATAGTTAGAATGCTCATATTTGAAAGCACGTAGATAAATTTATAGCATAATTTCCTGCCTATCGGGGGGTCTGATGCCCTTTACAATCAGTGGTTACCTTGTTAGGCGTAACGACCTATCGGGAGGTCTGATGCCCTTTACAATCAGTGGTTACCTTGTTAGGCGTAACGACCTATCGGGGGGTCTGATGCCCTTTACAATCAGTGGTTACCTTTTAGGCGTAACGAGGAAACTCATTCTTCCTGAGATGCATTCAAGGCCGCTTCATGTATGACGCTAAATCCTTATTAGCCATACGAAGGCCGCTTCATGTATGGCGCTAAATCCTTATTAGCCATACGCTAATGTTCACTATGTATAAAAGTCTGGCACCAGCAATGTCTAGGTTGTATAAGAAAACTTGTGTGACTATTCTTTCAAAGAAAAAATAGGTTCGAACCCGTGAACCCGGGATATATCGATACGGGATCAGTCAACTGATGTCAAGACCATCGACATTTAGATGTTACTTTATTTTCCACTTCGTTGAATATATTAAGTTAAAACGATATCATTCTACATTAGTTGTAACATTAATTGCTCTTAATAACTAGGATATATATATATATATACGCCATCTCTTAATAAAAACATTAAAAAAGGTATGTTTTTTCCCTTCTTTGCTATGTAACACAGATTATCTTCCCCTGCCATCCTGTCATTCATTCACATATTATTATCTAAACAAAATAAAATATTATTTAGATAAGAGCAATGCAAATCTAGAACAAGCTAAAGTGACGACTAAAAGCGCCTATTGTTCACACAACCGTGCGAATTTCATCAGTAAAAAACGTTCTTGATTTTTATCAAAGTTACTTAACTTAACAAAGCGTCCTCTCTCTCTGTGCTAATACCTGCACAAGCACACAACTTATGGGGCGAGGAGATCAGTAACATCGAATGTAACCACAAATACGCGCTTGAGTCTCGGTCGAAAACCATGGTTGAATATGTGGGATTTGAATTGATCTTTCCCTTGAACTTGAATCGATTGAAAGTCTGACATCAAAGGCATTGATGATATTATTACAATAATAAAGACACTTTTTTGTAGACCATTTCTAGGATCGTGGCCGTCTTCTTTAGATCTGCTCCGATTAATCAAAATTCGCACTTCATGTTTTATCAACCTGCCTGCATAATAAGTTTTATTTTATTTTGACAACCAGCAATCAAGCAAGATTCAGTCCGGAATGTTTGTGGTGATAGTATACAAAACCCTACACGGTATTATCAATATGAGCATAATAAGTTAATTTCTGCAAATTCATACGGTTTTCAATTTTGAAGATTCGTTCTTGGGGTAGAAATCGAATCAAAAGTTAAGATATAGAATGGATGTTAATTCAAGTGATGGATATGAAAAGTTAAATTTTCAAATAAGGGCTTTATATGAAAAAGGGTGAAACAGAATGCAGATATCTAAGTTAGGTTTGAGCAAAGTTAGATCTGAAAAGAACGGTTTGCAACAAGTTGAAGATATGAAAAGTTATATTTGGAAAACGATTAAGATTTGAGAAAAAGGGTGAATAAATTTGTATAAAGTAAGATTTGGAACAAGGAGAAGACGTGAAAAGTTAGGTTTTGAAACAAGGAGAATTTCCTAAAAGCTCGGTTTGAAACAAGGTAAATATATGAGAAGTTATATTTGCAATGCGGTGAAAAAGGTTAATATGTGAGAAAGCTAGATCTGGAACAAAACTTTAGCTTTGAAAAGTTCGGTTTGAAACAAGTTGAAGATAAGAAAAGTATGATTTAGATCAGAAAAATGGTAAAGATGTAAATAGTTATATTTTGAACAAACTGAAGATTTAGAAAAAGGTTAAGATGTGAAAAGTTAGATTTGGAACAAAGGGAAATTGTGAAAAGTTGCAGCAAGGTGAAATTACGAGAAGCGAAGTTTGAAATAAGATGAAGATATGAAAACTAAGGTTTTAAAAAGGTGATAATATGTCTCGATGACAAGGTGAAAATTTAAAAAATGTGAATATATGAAAGTAAGGATTGAAATAAGTTGAAGTTATGGAACGTAAGATTTGAAACACGACAAAGTTAAAAAAGGTGAAGATATGAAAAGTACTTTTTGGATCGAGGTGAAGATAGGAAAAGCAAGGTTCAGAATAGGGAGAAGATCTACAAAGTAAGGTTTGGAACAAGGTGAGGATATGAAAAGTAAGATTTTTAACAACCAAAACGCTAGTTAAACAAGGTGAAAACATTTCCTGATGGCATCATGTATATATTTATCTCTCCTTTAAGTATGACTAATCACTCGACATTGTTAATCTTAATGTGTTTGAAGGTCAACCTTTCATTTGTCCATGTACTTTAAACTAATCTTTTTATCTTTCATTGTACTGAAACAAGGTGAATCTCTACGTAGTTCAGAATTCCTGGATGAACTTTACGTACTTTACGTACCCTCCCCTCTTCTCTAAACTATACTTTGTTTCCATTAATTATTTTATGCGCGACGATGCATTGCATAGAATATATATTTTTTATTTCATGCAATGCATCGTTGCGCATAATATAATTCCACTTATCCGGTATGGAATCGGTATGTAAAAAGAATTAGATGCGCGCACTTTATAAAAGTGTCAAATACTTTATCTAAGTTTTTGTCGTGAAATCTTTTCAGTTTAAAAAATCTGTGGGGTCTTTTCATAGGCAAATCAAGACAGGGCAAACATTAGGCAGCAAGCCCCTCCTCATATAATTTCGATAAACTATAGAATCAAATAAGTTGAAAGGTTCCACTTTATTTCCACATTGGAGGAGGTAACTACAGAGATTTATTCCCAAGGGAAATAATTCCGCGGTTTTGATAAGATATATATATATACACTCATTTCTAGTCTGTTGATTTTCAATGGTGTCTGGTTGATGCTTTTATAATTCGGTTGTGTATTTCTTTGTTCTCTTAACCCCTTACATAAGAGCAAGGTTCTCAATAGAATAATTTATCATATATAGGAATAATTTGTTAGAGTTGAGGTTAAAAGAAATATTTTGAACTAGCGAAGTAGCTCACAACATTGTTGTTAAATTCCTGTAGACCTTTATATATTTGTCCTTGTTGACCCGAAGAGAAAATATAATTTGCTAAGTGTCCTGCGAACCGAAAAAACGCCATTATTTTCATTGTCCGATAGGAGGTTGAAGAATCTCGACATAGAGTGCTACTAGGTAGCGAAATATTTTTGATTGACCCACTCAGGGACCGAGGAGAGGGAAGACCCTCCAAACACAGTGTTTCCCTAAAAGGTGGGTCAATCAAAAAATATTTTCGTTGTCACAGAATATCTTCTTACTATCCTTTTCTTTCTTTCAAAACTTAATATGTCTTTTGTATTCATATTATAAGACTGGGTCGAAGCATTATACTATACTAGTCAAGGACCAAACACATTAATAATCAAGCTGAGTGATGAACATACTAATTGAAAGAATATATACCAATCGAAATACTAAAAACACACATTTTTGTAAGTCCTCCTGCTTTTTTCATCTTTTCATCATCTCAGATACCATGAAACAAACGATTGTGTTATAGCCATAGCTATGTAATATTTCAATCCTACAATTCCTATGAAGAGCATAACTCAATGAAATGCCACATCCCACATTGCACATTCTACTGTGATAAGATATTTAGTTTAAGCACAACTTGTTTGACTGATTAAAAGCAGTTACAATGCTCATTTGACTTTTTATGATATGTTAGCTTTTTCAAGCCCGTGAGATTAAAAAAAATGCCCAAGTTCAAGATTTATTGAGCGCCCCAATCAACATGGTTAACATACTGTGTAAGCTCTGTTTATTTAAAGTATGCTTAAGTTTGCGTTTTTTGTATCATTGAGAAAAGTCTCCTAGTGGTAGACTCTAGTCCAATGGCCACTGTGTGGAGTGGAGACATAAAAACATATGGTCAATGCGCATGCGTAGAAGACAACACGTGCCCCTCATAAATACCTAGGTATGAAAACATGTCTGAACCCACGGGAGCATGTGGGCAAAGGTTCTATTTTGTTTTGACATGCATGGTAAAGGTCTTCACCGACTGAGCAGTGGGCTATGTACCTGAGGTGTTTAATGTTATTTGGTCACCGCCTTCTCTTATCTGCAATTTAGAGCAATACACAGGTGCTACCAGTTCTAAACATTCAGAAACATTCACGACCTTCACTTCAGGAAGTTCCTCATGTTTCGTTATGGAGTTAAGTAAAGCACATGACTAGTGCATGATGAGGCGTGAACAAGTCTCACCTCGGAAATTATCTTATTATCGATATATTAGGCGTTGTTCCATTTGGCGTATGCTCTCCCTAATGAACTCACTCAAAAGTAGTGCGTTTTATTGAATTTTCAAAAGTTATAATAACAACACAGTTACCAACAGAAAAATCCCAATAAACACCAACAGCATTTACTTATCTTCAAAGTTTAATCCTTTTAGCTTGTCTTTTCAAGAAAGAATACAATATACCCCCTTCGCAGCTTATATTATGGACGCTAGTTGATTAAGAGATTATTTGTCTAACATGTCTTAAGATCCATTTAAAGGTAATGGCTATTTAATGAAAAGACATTTACTCGCACATATAAACAATGGTAAGTTGAGTCAAACACATACACGCACAAATAATGTGATAAACATTTGTATAAAATACGCAAACCAACGGCAAGCTTTCATATGTTAACAAATTAAAATGCAGTTGCATTTTAGGAACACAAATGTGTGACAGATTTTATCGCAAATTTTACATCTGGGAAGGCGCCATTAATAACAGGACGTAACGGAAAGGTTAATGTTTTGCTGTCTCTTGTATGTAAATGTACTACATAACGTTAGTACGTCGTGATCCCTTAAAGATGTTTCCTGACATGACAACATTTTGTGCAAAAGTGCACCTTGTTCGGTTATGCGGTTGACCGATTTCAGTTAGCTAAAATAAACGCATCAGCTGTTGTTCTTTGTTGTTCGTGGTTTTATTCTTTGATAAACCGCATTGCTGAGACATTGCTGAGACCGCATTGCTGAGACCGCATTGTTGAAACCGTCTTTGGATCTGATAAACGATCATTGCAATGATATAATTATTTGATTACAGACTGTATTGTTCCTTTGTCGCCGATTATAAGATTTGATTAATTAGGCGCCAATGTTGGGGCTATATCTGTCCAGGCACACCGTTGAAGTCGAAGTGCATGGCTGATCAAATATTCTTGGGAAAAGTCTTAGAAGCTATTCATGAGTTTCTTTTGGGTATTGTCTCAATTCGCACGGCGTGCAACATTCCGGGTCCTACTGGATTTGAAAGGTGGCCACATTTGATGAGTGTGCAATTCTTAATTAATCCACAGGCACTTTAGTAGTTAAAACGATATCTTATGACTGAAATTGAGGAACTCGTATGTCCTCTGACGGAAAACTAACAGGCGATGTTAAGGTAAAACACCAATGGAACCACACACAAACAAATAACCCGGTTAAGTCCTTTCATTTTGCTCGTAACGGTTGTGTGTTTGATTTGAATACCATTTTAAGTCAGAACGAAAGTTATCAGTGATTTAGACACTATTTAGACAATGACTTCGTTCAAGTTAAAAAACACCGAACGAAACAAAGAAACAAAATACACTCATTTTGAAGTCATTAAGCTAAACTATCAATCATATGCCCTCACCGATTGAGAGCAACTTTGGCGTTACAGCAAATAACACTACATTGGTGAATACTTTACCATACTATTTTTAAAGCTTGTCGTACACAAACGATTCCATCTTTTTAAAATCATGTTTACTGTGAATGTTACAACATGTGACCATCAGTGACATCTGACCCTACATAGAACTACTCTACCTGGAACAGTTTGAGTTTTACATAATCCTACGCTTTTCTGTTAACCCCTCACATGCTCATGTAGGACAGGTGTCGTGTTTTCAAGAATTCCAGAAAGGTGTATCTAGTGCAGATTCTCGCCCTCTTCTATCATGTATTTACTTTAGTCTAGCCACCTTCACATGTGACATTTACCCGCAACTTAAAAACGGTCACAATTCTGCATAACCTACATTGTAGACGGAGAATGTAATGAGTAATAATTCCCAGACGGTTTATCTTTATGTGTTATCGTTTATCGTATTCTCTATTTCTGTGTCTCTTAGTCTCATTAGAATATTACATTAAAGAACAAGCGAAAGAAGACCGTTCACTGTGACACATCACCCGCGCATAGGACCTAATGTTATTATGTTAATAATCTGTTTCTTTGGTCCAAGAATTCCAAGGTTACGTTCATGATAAATAATGTAAACGTAGAGATATCACTTTGTGAGTTATATCAACTTTACCATAGATTACAACTAGAATTATCAAAGGCAAATAAGTATTAATGTCATATGTGCGCAAAAATAAATTGAAATTCGGAACATATTCTCACAAAGAAGACCAAATACCTACCTCAAAGTCCCTTCTCCATAATGCACACTGGGCATAATCTGATTGAATCCATAGTATGATGAGGTTTGGCTGACCCCGGGGTACCATAATATCATATTGAAGGATACATGCAATGTCTTAGGGCCTCAAGGTTTGGCTGACCCACTGAGGTACCATAATGTAGGATACATGGAATGTCTTAGGGCATTATGACATCTTGTATCATACGAGTCGTATGTTAATACCTGATCACGTAGACATACGCAGAGCCCCATGCTTTTTGAATTATTTTTCTTATTTACAAAGGTAATTGAACTTGAAGAGTCTATTTACATATGTTTTCAGGGCAGTGGGTTAAAGGAGAAAGAAGTTTTTTGTTTGTTTATTTAATTTATCAATTGAAATAAGCACCAAAGTACAGTGACGTATCGGGCATCTCGCATAACCTTTCTGAACTGGCTGATCTGGTTATACTTTTCTATGAAACTACAGATAATCGTTAATCAAGAAAGTGGCATTAGTCTTAACCTCTACATGTTAACAAATAATGGCTATTAATATTAACGTATGTCCAAATTCGCGGCAATTTTTTTACTATGTCGCAACGTCAATTTTATACACGAAATACACGAGGAAATCAGATATTAATTGTTAACATTCTTGACCCTCGCATTCACTTTTTATCGGGATTATAAAGTCTTTTACACATTTCTTAAAAGATTTTTTAAAATCTATTCTTATAGTTTTTAATCAATTTAGTTAGAGTTGTATTCACATTTTTAAGCTATTTGAAATCGTCTCCAAAATTACATCTTATGATTAAGTGTATGAAATGTGTGGCTGTTTTCTCCGTGTAATTATTTTTGTAATACATAATTATTTTAGCCCTCAGACTAGACAGTAAACCTGCCCTAGTTCTATTTCTAAAACATGTAACGTTTTTATTCCGCATACTGCGATAATTAAAATCCAATTCGTTGTAATATCTTTTAAGGTGCAGCTGTCTTTTTTCGTCAGAAGGATTTGCTATCTGAAACACATTAGCAATTTCAATAGCGTCTTCCCGGTGGCTTCAAAGGCGTCTTATTAAAAGGATTCATGTTTTTGTTCAACCTTTATTTGATTATAACGGTGTTAAGCTTTTTGTGTGTTGATCATGATTACAACGTCAGGGGTCAGTTGATTTATCGAAACGATTACAAAGGTCAAGCCTACTTTATATCAGTGTCAGATTTTTATTCTTGATTTTTTTTATTCAGATAAGAGATGCACACTCAGCATAGCAAACATTATTATTAGATATTCGATAAGTTGGTTGTAAAAGGGAATTAGTGTTGAATGTCAAAAGATATTGAATATGGCTTGAGTTATACAAAAATACACGCTTATATTGTGTTGGCAGCAGTGTTCTTGTCAGGCCTCTGATCATGAAATATACATGTCAAAATCACGGAAGTGCACTGGGTTTTTACAACACAAGTGAGCTATCTGAATTGAAGTTACTATTATGATGTCGCACTTTCGTTCTAACAACCCAGAGTATTTCCGTGGTTTTGAATTGACGATAATCATTTCTTAAACTTTTCAAAAAAGTCTAGACATTATTTTAGCAATTTAAAGCCGTGCTTAATGGAACAGAGGCTCACGGGGGGTGTTTCTTACAATCCATACTGTATGAAGTTAAATATCACAAAACTGAAAGGTTTTGACCACACCTGGCTTAGTTGAATAGCATTGATTACAAGAGGTACTTTGTAATTTATTCAGAACGACGTAACTCTTGAGGGGAATCCCTTTATCGAACAAACATATTACAACAAAGAAAATATTCTGAAATTGATTTTTTAAAAAATGAACCAAAAACAGATCATTTTTTACTGAATGAAAGGAAAAGGAGATGACTTAGCTGTACATTCAAATGTCGTGAACGCGGCGTTTTTTTTAATTTTATTAATGAAGGAATTTTACATTGCATTCTGTAATCGTTCTTTCTAAGTGGTAAACTCCCATTGTGTATTGCTATAATAAATGTAAATAATTAAATCCATCCTCCTTGTGTTCTTCAACAATGAGATCGGAATTATGTCACGATGGTAGTAATGAGAAACATTTCATTAAGGGTCTGTAGTCTGTAAATTGTTTGGATACGGATCAAGGTGCGAATTATTTGATGCTTTCCCTCTCAGCATGTTTGGAATGGCGTTTTCTCGATAGATATTCTTGATATATTCCTATCCCGCTTTCTCTCCACGATTATGATCTATGTGGCATCACGGAGGTCTCGTGGTACAATGTAAAGTAAGAATGGAACAAACAGCCGGTTATACCATTAAGTGTTGTATGATGGCTTGACGTACACTATGCATAGAACATCACTACGGGGGCCTGGTATCTAATTCACATGTTGGATATACTTACCTAATGTTACATTCCTCTACGGGCAGGAAAACATTGTTGTTTGTTTTTGTCGTACAAATTACTTCTATTGTTACAGGATATGCACGCGTTATGTCTACGTCTGTTGTCGTTATTAAGAATTTTGTTTTTCTAATTTATTTTGGTTATTTTTGTGTGCCCGTATTATTGCCTATTATGCACACTTTGTGCAAAATATTCTGATTCTGATTCTATCTAGCTCTGGCGATCTATGGTTGAGTCATTAAAGGTGCAACCCTATTGACATGTGAAAGTCTAAACACACAATTGTGAGGAAGTAATAACTCACAACTCGGATGTCGGATCATATTTGTTGAGTGAAGGAGGGTTAGCTGTAGCTCGCACTCTAGTTGGTGTCTGTCAACAAGTAGTCATACCGTCACCGTTTTAAAAACAATTAAAAGATATAAAAAAGCACACTATGGTGCACATTTCTATTAATCGGGTCCGAATATCATTAAATCTGGTTTCAAACTGTGTTCGTGTGCATTTCGTTTTGTGTCTTGGCTGTACTAATTGTCTACTTACTTACTGACCGGAGGTGGGGGGGGGGGGGTGTAAGTAGAATCAGATTTCGCAATGTAATCATAGCTCCTAAAGATATATGGCTGCATGTAACGCTTACCAAATTCAATGGCGTCCGAACTCAATACACAATATCGCACCGTTTGTTCTTTGACCTACGTTTTGTTTTGGTCTCCAAACTAAATAATATAACCATCGCTGCCTGGCCGCTTTCCTGAATTCCGGAGTCACGTTTTAGCATTCCATCTGTCTGGCGTGTGGTGCCATCTAGGTAATGATGTCAAGAAGAAGTTAAGAGAAGTTCCACTAATATCTGTTCAGATTTTATACATTATTCGCTTTTTATATTTATCAATGAATGTTTTAGTAGAGTTGTGGTTAGAGTGCATCATTGTTATAATGTTTTAGTAGAGTTGTGGTTAGAGTGCATCATTGTTATAATGTTTTAGTAGAGTTGTGGTTAGGGTTGTGGTTAGATTGCATCATTGTTATTTTTACAATCATGTAATCTTAAAGTGGCTTTTTGTTAAACCTTTCTTCCATATCTCATCATCATTAAGAAAAACGCAAACAAGTGTATATGTCACTTAAATACTGAACCACTACCAGTTAGTATCAAAGTCTACCATGTGCAGCATGAGAGTGCACAATGGCTGGACCAGAACCTGCCGTATGGACATTAACAAACTCTACTGTTTGGACATTAACAAACTCTACTGTTTGAAGAGCTAATATTAATAACGAGCAGATGCTTTTCCGATTTCCTAGGTTTTGAAAACTGCAAGATACTGTGTGATTACATGTGTCTTATAACCCTGGTGGAATTTATAAGTTGTCATTGCTTTCAGAGAAGCTTTGCGCTTCATAAAAGTTTTAGACAAACCAGCGAACTCAGCAATAATTATTTGTGGTGTTGTAATTGTGTAACATATGATCTTGATAAAGTAATCAGCAAAAAATATTATCATCAGGTATTCGCTCGCTATCTCTGGTTTGTAACTCTAAACCAAGGTTAATTATCGAATTGAAATAGTGCCAGACAAATGTTTTGTTTATACTGTGACACTTCCTACACACGGTAATCTTATCTCTTCAATATCATGTGATTTCCCACTGTCAGAAGTGAATGATATAATCTCATGATATTTCACAGACAATTTGCGTTAATTCCAGCCGTCCTTGTGAAAGTCTGGTCTATCGCAAATGTCAATGTATTCTCGGGGTGAATTATAAATGAGCCGACATGTTGTACCAAGGTCGACAATTTATTGATAAGTGATGTGTAGAAAAGCATGTTAATGTTTCATACTTGTTAGTGTATGAACAAAATATAATTATTTATGCTTTTTGTCGCTGAGATTGTAATTATAGAGCAATCAGCAGTCCACTTATATTATATTATATTATATTATATTATGTACGGAAAGAAAGCCACTTATACCGTCTAAAGATTGTTTGCCACCAAAATGCAATGATTGTGAAATCAATCAAACGACTGAACATGTCCTCAATGACTGCAGTAACCGTAGCTCTCTGAAAGCATGTTTTTGTTCCAGCACTACAATGGAAACTATAGAAGCCTGTAGATACGCTTTAGGTTATAGCTCATTTTGTCATTGGGGTATAAACTCTATGTTTAAAGGGCGATCAAGAAGAACAATGCAGTACTTTGTAGCAAAGCTTTCTTTTACATGTTACCTTTTTTATTTGTTTCCTGAGAATTGGTTGTGTTAAACTTGATGTCAGCACCTCAAGCACAGTGTGTCTTTTAATAGACATGAATGTTGAATAACTGAAGGAGTAATCAAAAATGAAATGGATGCAAAAGATAGACTGGGAGGTAAACAAATGTTTTTTAAATGTCTTGAATATGTTACTATTATTAGGACGGAAAAGTCTAAACCCAAACTTTACAAGACCTCGCGTACAACAAAACTAAATTTGTCATTTCATAACTTTATTGGTTTTATGCGTGTATTGCATTTTTTAATAAAATCAAATATTACAACATTTATGCGATTGATTAACAAACGAATGGTCCTGCTATGTTAGCTTGGAGCGGGCAGATTGGCAAGTTGCTTTTTCTATGAAACTTCTAGGTCATGTTGGTCGTTAGACTAAACAATGACCTCTTTCTTACGACCCCTTTTTTACTCGCTAGTACAAAATGTGCCAAACACCTGGTGTCATGAATGTGTTTAAGGCTATAGTTAGGAGTGTTGTTGAATACATATATGAGTTGGCAAAGCGCTTGAAGTGTCAAAGCAAACAGGTTTTTAAGAAATTATCTCTAGATGAAGACAAGTGTCAAAACAAACGCCCATATCAGACAGAAGATCTCTTCAGTTGTCTACCCCGCCCTATTTATACTGGAAGGCTTTTTACATTGACAGATAACGTGTGGTATCTTAATACAGACACTTTCGTTCTTTAAAAGCCAAAATCCAGACGAAAGAAAAGCAATAAGAATACATCCATTTCAAACATGCCAACACCACACTTAAATATGCAGTATGCAGACGGCTAGCAATTTCCATTAATGCACAACATGCTTGGTGAGAACATGTCACAACATGCTTGGTGAGAACATGTCACAACATGCTTGGTGAGAACATGTCACAACATTCTTGGTGAGAACATGTTTTCTATGTGGATTGAATGTGCTTAAAATGCTTGTGTGCTTTAGATTTCAATCTTCCAATAAGGGAAACAACGTCAATATTAATTAACTATATATTTTCAAGACAATCCTGTATAAACAACGTCTTTGCTAAAATACGTCGCAGAAATAAAAGCGTGCAAGTCGGGGGAGGGGGGGGGGATTCTATATGCGTAAAAACGAGTAAGTGACGTAAGAACACATTTTTGGAAACCAAATAAGATATTCTATTCGGACAAAATAAAACAGTCTATTTGTAAAACATCTAAATTGGCACTGAAATAAGTCATAACAACCTTTACTCTACGGGGAGATGTAAGTTGGTATGATGACAATACTGATATACCATTGACTGACTTGTATAATTGTCTGCGGTCAACACTGATATACCATTGTCTGACTTGTATACTAATTGTCTGCGGTATACTATAACATTCAAGCTTTCACCGGCTTCAATATATGTACGGGTTGATTATTGCCATGTCCATCATCTAACACTTTCCTCTCGACATCGCCCTTTTCAGGCTCATTAGGAGTAATGCGTTGTGCCACCTCAGGCGTGTTAACGTCATGTTGCATTGGCCATTAGTATCTTCAGAACAACGTCATAATTAGTTATGATTTCCAGGTACTCGCCATTCTGAGTTTATCATCTTGACCAGATCTCGTGCCATTATATAAATTGCGCTGATAGTTCTATAAATACCACTTTAAGACGTCGCTCTAGTTTTAAATTAGATCTTACCTTGGCGGGTATTCTTGGTGGCTGAGCTGACGTTTAAATGATGTTATCGTTATACATACAGTATCCGACAACATCAAAGAGTAACATTTATCATAAAAAGTACAAAGCTTTTACAAGTTTATAGAGTAGCGAAATTATCGTCCATGTGCGATGTATTTAAAGTTGATGTATGTTTGTAAAAGTGTGTAAAGTTTTGAAATGTCGTCGTTGGTTTCGAAATTATTTTTTGACAAACCGACAAAGTAATGAATAAATTTGATTGTATCTTTAGTAACAGAGTAAGAAGTCAAAAGATGACAACAGACTGTTAGTTAGTAAAGTAAGACAATCACATTGTTTTCTCAAATATACAAAACTAAACTATCAGTTATAGACACCAAATTACGTAAGTAAGACAATCACATTGTTTTCTCAAATATACAAAACTAAACTATCAGTTATAGTCACCAAATTACGTAAGTAAGACAATCACATTGTTTTCTCAAATATACAAAACTAAACTATCAGTTATAGACACCAAATTACGTACCCAAAAAAATAGCATGATATTTATTTACCTTTATTGTGTCGTACACTGGCTACATTCATTCGACAAGGTTTTGATCAACTATTGTATATACTGTAACCACTCCAAGCATGCCGTTGCCATAGTTTCAAGGCTATCAGCATCCGGTTTCTTCCGGGATACTCGTCGGTAGGTACCTCTATTCTACTAAGTTTACTTTCAACATGGCTCTTTTGTACCCCCGGCTCGACGGCTCGTTTGTACCCCCGGCTCGACTTTCAACTCTGTTTGCTTTATGGTTTTTAACCAAAAAAAGAAGGATCTTTAAAGGAAATAGCTTAGCGTGTGATGGATATGATCGGATAATTTTATCAAAGATAAATAGTCTCACAATTGATTTAGATAGTTGCTTTTCATGTTGGAATGTCGGAAGGTCGGGATCGAGAGACAGACGGAGAAGTAGAGGATGGGAAAGAGAAATACAGAACCCATAGAAATCATTTTTTAAACACATACGCACATCGAGGGGGTTGGGAGGGAAAAATGTGGGAAGTACGGTGATAGGAATTAAAGTGCTCTTGAGGAAAAAATACACACATTTTCATCTTAATACCGAAAAAAAATATTAATGAATAATGATAAGAAAGAATGACAATGGGTTTGGTTCGGGGTATGAGGTACGTGTATTTGAGGAAGTCGTTTCTTGTTAAGATGGCGTCTATGTCTTTTTTTGTTAATTAATTAGGTTAAGAAATCTGACAAGAATCTCTCTAATTATGGGGAAAAGCCCAGAGATTACGGAACCCGTGTGTATGTTTTTAGCATCCAATTAGCTCTCATTAGCACAATGCTTGTGGTGAAGATTAAGGATGTTAGTATTTTTGTCTTGTTTATAATAATAGGCAACTGAAAGCTTATGTGATGGGGGTTTCCTCATTTTTAAATGTGAATTATGTAACTTGTTTTTTGTCATTCTGAAATAATACGAAATATGTTATGTAAAAAGTTTTAATCAAATGATGTGTAAATGATGAAATGACTTATAAAGAGCTTTTGACACCGTTTCGAATATATTGATAACATCAATTAAATTGAAATCATCAAAATGTAATTCTTAAAAGTGAAACTATCCAAATACAAACAAATAATATGTGAATTTGTTTCTTTTAAAAATTTTAGCGTTAATTTTGACATTGAGATATTTTATACCTTTGAAACTTTGAAAGTTATATTTTGAATAACTTGCAAATATTGAATTTCTTAATAATACATTAACAACTATAGTGAATAAAAAGTCCAATGTTTCATTCTTTTTTTTGCGTACAACAGGGTTATATTGTATCTCCTTTCTTTTAAATGTGTTCAGTGGTATGGCGAAAGGCTCTTGAAGCAATACCAAACAAGATAATTAGAAATGTGTTCTGAAGTACCAGTTTGTTTTACATCAAACAAGTATTAAATGTATGAATGGACCGTGATTAAAAGTATCGTGGTGTGCATTGATTAAATGAGTAAATGTGGATGATGAAGAAGGAACTTTTTTATATTTAACCACGCAATTGTTCCAACACGTCCTGATGTCACGTTTTTATTAATGACAAGAGTTTGACAACGATTACATATAATTTGTTTGATCTTGTTTTGCAATTGTTGGGATCCGCCACCACTGGCGGTAATTCCACTTTTATATCCTCCCTCAGGCAAATTGGCCGCGAATTCCGCAACTCCCGTTAACACTTTATAATATACTTTGTACAATACCATCTTCATCGGTCTTCGTTTTGATACTTCAGAAATCATTACCATCATGTCAGGACTAGGGCTACATAAGTGACTGCCTGACAGCTGTGATGGACTAGGGCTACATAAGTGACTGTCTGACAGCTGTGATAAGGTTATGAGTAGTGAGTAATAAGATAAGACAACTATTCACTCTTACTCAAGCATCTTTCTGACTACTAACGTTCACAAGGCACGTGTGTAAAGGTCTTCATCAAGTAGCCAGATGACAATACAACAGAGAATACGGAAATCGCTTAAAATCCTCTTTTTATCGGTAAATATATTGGTATGTGACCGAGGTTTAATGGTCAATATTATTATGCTTAGGTAGATGACGTTGCTATTATCATATGATCCATTGATAAAAGTTTTTGACGAAGTTTTATTTTGTTTGATACATTGATAATAATGATATTATGTTAAATTATTTGCGCTGAAAATTGATGCAATTCTGAAAACTTGTTTAAGATTCGAGGACACGTATTTGCTGATCTCTGGAAAGAGATTAAATTATCGAAATAGTGCAAATTTCAGTCGTGGAATGTAGTATTGAAATATATTTTAGCAATTTGTCAATTACAGTACAGAATCGGCACATTTTGAATTTTATTTTCTGCTGTCTCGACGGAAGTGAGGTTAAAACATTAAATGCTAAAGATTGACATATTAATGTTGGCTCATTTTAAGATAAAATTTCCATTTCTGCCATAAACTCCTTCACTTTCTTGTTCATTACTTCCCAAATATTGACCTTTCTATATTATAATTATCTCTTCTTATCTCTGTTATCATTGAAATTTATCACCATGTTTCGATGAAAAAACACCAGGAAACTAATGTTATTAAGGATTTATCTAAAAGTGAATGCCCCAGAAGTCACGGCAGGTGATTTGAGAACTTGACTAGCTCGCCTTGTGTAAACGTTTAGATTTCCGCCGATATGGAAGTAGGGCGAGTTATCTAAGGTGAAAATGGTAGTGGAGGTGAGTACTTCTCACTGGCTGAACTCAGAATATAAGGTGGCGATGAACATGAACTCACGAACATGCTTGGTTGTTAGTTCTTCCCCACAGGATTCCCCACAGGAGGTGGTGAAAGTAGACTAGAATAGTTCAGCCTTGAACATGGCGATCGTTATCTTAGGTTCATCTTTTATTGATAAAACCCGTTAAATAGGTCATAATGTGTCTGGTACCGAATTCAGCAAAAAAAATCAGGTCAATGATTTAACAGTTCTCGTCCAAATGTTTTTGAGAATTTTACCAGGTTTGTAAGGTGGTCTACGAGTATATATTGTAGCGTGTTGTCGGATGTTGATCAACAGGCCCGGGTTCGAATCCTCCCAGTGTCTGGCGTTTTCTTGAGATAGAAAATTATCAAAAAATTCCTCACATATGATTCTCACCAGATTCAAATAGGGTACCCGACTATAGGCAGTGACCGCCCGACTATAGGCAATGAATGCCCGACTTTAGACAATGAATGCCCGACTATAGGCAATGAATGCCCGACTATAGGCAGTGAATTCCCGACTATAGGCAGTTAACGCCCGACTATAGGCAGTGAATGCCCGACTATAGTAGTAAATCCTCTATTACACAGAATCTGGGGATACACAGAATCCGCGACATACTTTTATAAAGTTTTCGCAAATTTTCATCATCCTTAAAAAAATTCCCAAACTGTGCCCCACGCATAAAGTTTGATTTCTTTGCAAAATAAACATAGAAACTAGTGTTTGTCTTCATTTTCATTAGATTATATAAAGATTTTAATGACTTGCCATCTTATTGTCTTAACATCGCTGATTCTGGGTACACAAGTTAAGCACATTGGCAAGCTTATAAGGCTTGTACAGGCGCTATATACATGACGTTGAATAAGGCTTGTAAAGGCGCTATATACATGACGTTGAATAAGGCTTGTACAGGCACTATATACATGACGCTGAATAAGGCTTGTACAGGCGCTATATACATGACGTGGAATAAGGCTTGTACAGGCGCTATATACATGGCGTTGAATAAGGCTTGTAAAGGCGCTATGTGCATGACGTTGAATAAGGCTTGTACAGGCGCTATATACATGACGTTGAATAAGGCTTGTAAAGGCGCTATGTGCATGACGTTGAATAAGGCTTGTAAAGGCGCTATACATGACGTTGAATAAGGCTTGTAACGGCGCTATATACATGACGTTGAATAAGGCTTGCAAAGGCGCTATGTGCATGACGTTGAATAAGGATTGTAAAGGCGCTATATACATGACGTTGAATATTATAATTACACAGACGGCACAAGCTCGTTTCTTGTAATATAATTATCCTAATGATGAAGACAGCCTTCCTGGTCCACAAACAATATATATACGAGCATGGCCTGGTCTTAGAAGCACGCTTGCTCATTATGATATCTTACTTGAACATAATGACAGACACATAATTAGATTGCAAAACTATCAAGGCTAATACCATGCCAGGACGTTCATCAGCTCTCTTGTCGGGTAAGTTAATTTAATAAGCATGAGCTTTAACTCAATAGCAATTTGATCATACGTTAAAAAACACGTTAAGCCAATCTTGCTGATTTTCTTGTCTGAAAATATTTCAAGAGACAAATAGATTGAATTTGTACATTTGTTAATCAGTTTAAACGAAACTATTCTTACGTTACAAGGCAAAGTTTTTATGAATCTTTATGAATCATTAGATGATGTTTTATCCATTTATTCAGACCAACGGTTAAAGCATGTGTTTTTATGAGAATGAGTTCAAACGAGTTTAGTATGCCGTTCTGTTTTCTTAAGCGCTATTTTTAAAGTTGATAAAAACATATAAGATTCACCGCACGTCAATTATTACCCAAAAACCTAGACATCTATTTTAGAACAAATTTTCAAATGCATGCCAATTTTTTTAATGAACGCTCATGAGCTCCGTCAAAGAGTGATGTGGGACGTAATGGTTATAGACGGAGTTGCACTCAGGCTTAATCGACACACATTCCAAGCCAAGCATAACTTGGATGATTTTGATTCTTTTCCCACACCATCAGTTCTCAATGAGATGACGTAGAGCAGGCGCCTAGTCATGATTTTGAAAAAAGAGGGGGGACCTTGGATATTATCAAATCAATTGTTGAAGCGGTCGACATTTTAAATTAGTTATGAATTTTGCAAATTTAGAGCATTTTGGATCTCAAATGAGGGGGGATTCTTCCAGGTCTCCCTGGCTACGCGCCTGACGTAAAGTACGTCGCGTCTGAACACATTTAACTTTCTTAACTCAGCCTTTTTTGAAGCAGTTGCTCTGACTAAAAATTATATTCACTCGGGGTTACAGGGTCGAATCAAGATAACATAACATTTTGTTTTTCATAATATTTGTATGGCAAAAGTCTGTCAGTCTCCTGGCTTCATGCCGCAAAACCTGCAAATGTCGATCATATCCAACACTTGTTGATGCTTGTTTTTTGTGATCGCTTATCGACTCCGTCAACATCAACACATTCTTGTTATATCGACTCCGTCAACATCAACACATTTTTGTTATATCGACGAAGATGTTACTATGACATTTTACGTGCTAGCACATCACTCACACATCCTACCTAGTCCCACTATACAAGTGACATCTACCACATCACTCACACATCC
>JAUUEB010054418.1:0-16023 GCA_032362205.1 Clione limacina
TATTATTTAAAGAAATCAGAAAAAACTGGGTTGACTACAGGTGATTATTTGAAATAATCACAAAAAGAGGAGTCTTTAAAAGCACCAAGGACAATAAGAAGTGCATGTACCTAAGTTCAAACCTATGTTTGCCTTGACGTCCTAGTTCTTATTCGAGATATTCATTCCATTCATGGAATTGTTTTGTCCTTGGTGATTTTAAAGACTCCCCTTTTTATGACATAGAAATATATGACAAACGAGAAAACGAGTGTAAAGTAATGAATTGATGCTAGAGTCCATTCAAGTTACTCTCAAATCAACTGTTCGTAGTTGATTTGCTGAATTGTGTTAGATAGTTGAGTCGACCATGCTTCAGAAATTAGCATCTGTATGTCGAGTTTTGATGCCTTTGCTAGCAGAAATCATTACCGGACGCCCCTAATTGGCTGTTTCTAGTCACTAAACAACAAAACAGACAAACCCATAGAATTTCTTCCCTTCGATTCCGGTAGATCAGCCTGACCTTCTCGCGCCATTAGATTTCACTTCTGCTTTTGTTTGACTGCAGCAGACAAGGGCGGTAATCACAAAGAAAGGAAACTGCACAAAAGACAGACAAATTGTTCCTTCAGGTACGGACAGGAAGCTGTGGTGTATAGCCCCCTTTTGCTCGCGGTTGCTTTTCAGACCTTTAATTAAATATTTCTAACTCATCACTTTTAGAAATCAGTCGTTAGGTTTGGTGAGAACTCTCTTTGGTCAGAGGAAAGTTGTTTATCACCTTCCGGAACCTTCCTAACCACGTGATTAATGACAGCAAAGAACGTTGCTCTGTAATTTCTGATCATGACAATGACCGGTCTTATTTCATAATTTGCAACTAATCTTGTCGTCAGGGTTAGACAATAGCTACTGTGTATATGATTATAAAATGATGGATTACATCCATGCATACGTCATCAGAATCGATACAGACCTGGAGATCGATATTGTGATTTCAGTGTACTCAATGTTAGGATCGAAATGATACTTGTGTTTATTTGTTTATGTTTGGAATTTGTAGTAACTGAATAATAGCCCTCCTAGCTTGTGTTTATTTGTTTATATTTGGAATTTGTAGTAACTGAATAATAGCCCTCCTAGAGTGCTGTTTGAAAACATCAAAGAATAATTATATATTTCAAACGAAAATAGACCATTTTTAGGTTTGTCTCTATTGTGACCGTCGGGGTTATCATAATTTTAAAAATCTTTGATATACTCCGAAAGGAACGCGCAAATTAAATGCCATTATTATTATCATTATTATTATTTACCTGTTCAATCATTAACTCTTTAGTAGCTGCCCCTGAGATGTCGTTGATCTGCTCAGCGTACTGGTCAAAGCCAAACTCAATGATCTTCTCTAGAGTAAATTCTTCTGCTGTGTGGTCAAATGATCGAGACATCTCAGTCTGTGAACAGATTAAAACAAAAATGAGAAGAACAATAAAAGAGAATATCTATGGTCATCTTTGAGAAATAAACTCAAATAGTTCGCTGTATTACTATTAGCTAAAACATTGTTTACATTAGAACTGAAGGCTCCTAGAATAAAAAGATGGCGCTCTCTTTTAGTTTGTAAGGCAAAATCACAGTGACTCTAAAGCCTTGTTATAAATATGAGCATTTTATTTTTAATATCAGTATTATACCATTTTTATCATACAATACTTGTTGGTTCAAAGGGTGAGATTAAAAGCGCAACTGGTTTGATAACAAACAAACAAACAAATATCATAAAATACTCTTTAATTATGATTGTATATGTACCCTACTTATTCTTTTGATTTCAGAAAATATTGGAAGTGAAATACTTTATCATAATATTTGACCAATATATAAGAATTTACTCCTTTTTTGAACATAATTTCAATGTTATTATCTATGCATTAGCTGAACAACTAAAAGGAGCAATATTTGTTCTTAGGGGTAATGGCTTGCTCTAAAAGATTTGAAATTGATAATTACTCAGATAAACTTGACAGAGACAATCATCTATAGTCTAAGTTTAATAATTAAAATAATGGAGATCATTCACACAGTGCCCAATCCCAAATGGCTCTAGGTGCTTTAATCATTAAAAATGATAAGCACAAAAGATTAAAACGGGTAATGCTCAACAACACAAGTACATAAAGATGACAAACAGTTATACAATACTAATAATGATAATAAAATAATCAAGCTTACTTATAAAGGGCTATTTTTAATTATATAGCTCTAGGTACTGTACGGGTGCATCACAGTTAAACATAACAGGAAAACGGTACAATAAAGGCAATGAAAAAATATCTTTATCATCATCATCAATCTATAGCCCCTGTTTCAATGGCAACCCACGAGTTAGACTTGGTTATCCAACCATCTCGGTCTTGTGCAAGTTCCTGGCAGATTCTCCGAGATAAGCTGGTTCCATGTTTTTAGGTGTTGGCCAAGTGGGGCAGTACCATGGCCAAGTGGGGCAGTACCATGGCCAAGTGGGGCAGTACCATTCAGGATCAATCTTAAGCCAGCAATCTTCAGACCTTCTATATATGTGACTAAACCACCTAAGGAGCCTTTGCTGCAACATAACGATGATTGGTTTCACACCGAGCTGGCTCCTCAGTGATGCAGAGGAGGGTCAGTCTTTGAGGGAGACACTCCACATGCAATCGTCTGCCTTTATAGGCCAGGTTTTTCAACCATAAGCATGATATTTGGGGCAAAACCTTTCTGATATACACCACTTGAAAAACTTGTTTTATGGCCCAAGGTCTCACTGCAATAGCATCACAACATTCACACTTAAGATGCAGGGTACTTTGAGTCCAGTTCCTGTGCAGATTATTCTATAAGCTCAAGATCATGTGCGTACAACAACTACTACAATATTGACAACATTATTAGAAATCAGTGCTAAATATACCACAAAACAAAACAATACATACTCCAATGGTTCACATCTACATACAAAAAAAACAACAGCAAATCATACCTTCATGAATGACTAAACGAAATAATATATAAAAATACATTAATAAGTTGTTATTTAGTGTACTGAAGATCCGTTGGAAGCAAACCTTTTGCTGCACTTTCTGTACATTCGATCATCATTCCTTTTCCCTTTCTTTTTACAATATATTTCCCCATAAAAAGCCGGGTATGCATCAACACCATATGCTAAAACAAGCGAAAAGCTCCCGACAATCTTTGCAAAATACTTGATGATAAATGTTCCACTTTTCTATTTATTATTATCATTGTTTTCATTAACATGAATGACTAGTAACATGTGACGTCAAACTTGTTATATTTTGTTATTGAAAGGATAAGTTACGCCTAAAACATCAAAGATGTAAACAATAATTTATTGACATGATGAATACAAATGCGCATTGCTTATCCTTCACAATTTTGTACCTCCTGTGTTAAAATCTTCTTCAATTCTAAAGTTATTCTTCCTGAAAAAAAGCATACTATTAATACAGTAGAGTTCGTTTTTAAAGAAGTCAGTTTTAGCGAAATATCGGATATAGCGAACAAAACAAAAAGTCCTGTTTTTTTCCTTATATAATATTACTAATTTAAATCGGGTATCACAATTTTTCGCATGCTCACGTTTATTCTTGCATTTGAATTCACATTGTTTTTTTGTTTCCCTCATTAAATTACACAGCTTTTGTAGGTATTTATTTTTACTAAAGCGAAATCATATTTTATAACGATAAATATATCTCAACACTCAAATAAGCTATGTTATTTAATGAGAGAAATCATGCAAGAATATCTTATTTTGATTGTTAATAATGCGTTGTAAAATGGTTTAACGGTATTGTCCCCTGACTTGAGGTCATGTTGACAGAACCTTTACAGATCGCTGTTTTTGGTGATTTCGGATGTAGTGAAATTCCGGATATAACGAATATATCGTCTGGTCCTGTTGATTTCGTTAAAACCGGGGTCTACTGTACATATCACTCTTCTATTAAAATTAATCAATCTTTCTCATTACTAAGAATTCTTGACCTTGCATGTGGTTTCATGTTGCTTGACATGTCCAACTTCTAGCCTAACTGTAAAATCATGCGACAGAAATCTTCCATAAATCACTTAACCAATACAATATATTTTTAAAAAAACACCACCAACAGCAAAAGTATACCTGTATCTGACTCCAATGACGTGGTCTCATGGCTTTGTTCTTCAGGTTAGAAATAAGTGGCATTGTCCGCTTGAACTGGTCAACCTTATTCTTACTGGTTTCAACAATCTCCCAGTTTTTGTCCTGATTGAAAAAATAAATAACAGCCATAAAATAACATGTTTAATTAAATATCATGTTTCAGATTAAAAAAGGCACTTGTAGTAAGTTTTGAATATTGACTTTTCAAATATTTTTCAACCAGGATTGACTAAAAGATTACAGAAAATATGGAGTTAATTAAACTAAGGATGAATATAGGGGCAGGACACTGGCAATAACGTTGTAGTCAGTGAATCTAATCTCTTATCATTATTCCTGTGATTGAAACTTAAAAGCTGTTTAACTGTTTGTTTCAGATTATGGTTGCCTGAAGATGTGTGTAAGTGTATTTCAATATGCATAACCTATCCGCATGGATGACCAACATACTCACATCTTCCTTCCCTGGATCCACTATTCTTATTAATAGAAATCTCATTTTCTAAGAGTACAACACCTGATCTAATTTAGCTATGAATTGTGGTACTAACCAAAAAAATTTTTTTTATCACACTGCTAATCACAGTTAATACTTTAGATTTTAATGAAACAAAATCAAAATACTTTGAAGTATTTCACACTGATGAGTACCATCTCTTGAGAAGGCCTAATTGTCATGGTCTCTTTCTTACTTTAGGAATAATCAGCTCCTTTTACATATGAGGAGGGGCTGTCAGGACATGACATATCAATAGTCACATAGTGAGTTACACAATTTGTAATATGTAAATTTGTGAAATATAAACTGAGTTTACATTTGTTGTCATAATCAAAAGTTAAAACGTTTGCGTTGAGAAGACATGATATTAATTTATATGTCAACAAGTACTGACTTTCATTATTCAAGAGGCCATGAAATGTAAATAAAAACTCAAAATTATTTAATTAAGAAGAAAAAACAAATTGCCATTTGCGTTCACCTTGAGTGTCCTGCTAAATTTGGCCAGTTGTTTGAAGAGTGATACTGAGTTCTCCTCCATCTCAGCTGTCTCAAGGTCAGTGAACTTGCCAACCTTCCATGATGACCAGTGACCCTCCCATTGTTTGGTCAGTTCCCATACTGTCTTGATATTCTCGAGATCCTGCAGAGATTAAGACAAATTGATTAACAAATTTACTAAACTTTTAGAATTTTTTTTATGATATCATTGACATTTTTTAACAATTACATGATACAGTAAACCAAAAATAAAGTTAAACTGATATAATTCTAAAGTCCCCACATTTTTACTTCTTTGTTTCTGTTTGTTTCATTCATTCACTTTTAGCTCAAACAGAGTCAACAGTGGCCTCTATCTGTCTTCAGAAGGTACTCTTTATTTTAGCTGTAAGAGTGAAACAGTTTGTAGGTATGACGTTTTCTCAATTTTGCCAAGATGGTGATTTAAATTATTTTTACGCTTATTTCAAGTGAAAAACAAAATGAATTTCAAAAGAAATGTTACAATTAACAAGAACCAAAATAAACAATGAACTGTCTTCATTATCTATACAATTTAGATTCATTTCATGTCCTTTTTAAAATCTTAAAATCTTCCAAAATCATGAATGATGCTTAAACAAAGCTTTCAAAGAAAATAAACAATAAGTGAGAAAAAAGAATAACAATCATGATTGTCTGACCTTGCCAAGGGAGTCAATGTCTTTGGAAGGAGGCTGGTCAATCTTGAAGATGTTGAGACCTTTGCGGATTGTCTTCTCTTGTTCTTGGAGACCCTCCATCTGTGCATACATTGCTTGAATGGTGGCCAGCGCCTCATCTGTTTTGAGGGTAGATGTGAACGGCCCATTGGTCTCAAAGTCTCGCAATAATTCTGCTGCCTGTTTCTTGAACTCTTCTGCTTGTTGTAACAGACCAGTCTTGAAGCGTTCCTAAATACAGAAACATAGACAGATGTGGTCATTATTGTGGCCATAAAGATAAGTTTCATACACAGACCAAAGTTGCCTGATAATAATAGTTAAGATCTACTCTTTAATGATTATTCTTTAACATTATCATGATTAAAACCGTTAATATTCATCTTAAGTTTATTTTACTTGGTTACAGTACTTTCAGCTAGAAATTATATTTATTTTCCCTCTTATTACATCGCATAAACTTAAGTCAAAAGAATATTCTAAAACCTTTTTAGTCTTTGAACTCCAAATGTTAAAAGTAATGATTGAGGAAACACCTTCTTTAAAAACAAGAATTTCATTGACTTTTATCAAATATTTGCTGTGTGATTTTTGTCTGTATTCAACCTGACTTTTTTAAAGAGAATCTCTAAAGATATAAAATAAAACTTTTGCAAGATATTTGTAATAATGTGGCCATGTTTAATCTGTTCTTTAAAAACTACCTTAATTCACTCTTTTATTGAGATGATCTTGTAAAAGTGTTCGAAAAGTAGACTTTCAGTAGAATTTGGATCCAAATAACCACTCAAACTATTTAAAACATTGTCCTACCTAAAACAGACATAGTCAAATTGTGACCTGAAGCCAAACAATTATCCTCTCCTACATGTAACTTTTTATTCTGTACACAACAAACTTACCTTATGTTTCTTGAGCATTCCCTCCGACTCTGTAAGTGTATTTTGAAATGTGTCCCACTCACTTGGGAGTTCGTTCAACATTTTGGTTACCTGGAAATACGAAAATGTGTAAAATCAATATCAATTTCTAAAAGGTTTTTATTTTCTATTTTATTTGACATAAATAAATGTCATTTTTCATCTATAGTTTCATTCATAAATATATAAACAAAGTACAGTGGTAAGTTTTGATAAGTTTTTCAAGATTGTGCACCATTCATTTGTTTTGAATGTGTTTTAGTTTGGTTTTATATATTTCTTTTTTGGTTCTCAGTGCAATATGTAACAATCTGTAGACATTCTAAGTAGTGCTTACTATACAAGTTTACAGATAATATAAAGAGGTTATAAAAATTGATAACAATATAGTTTGATATCTGGTTAAGAATAACAATAATGTCTTAAAGACTAATTATCACTCAACTATTTCTCTATATGAATTGTACAAGTCTCATTAATCAGTGCCACTATACACAAGTGTCTCATGAAAATAGAAACCTGTACATAAATGTAGGTTTAAAAATAATGTACCACACAATGTACAACATAGTGCATGCACTGACAACTCTAGAGGAATAAACAAGGTTGCCACGGCTAATGACATGAGGAAAAAAACAAGACTCTACCCACATTTTCCAGACCTATATCCATATATTCAAAGACTCAAAGTTGTGTTGTGCCAATATCTATAAAGAGTCTTATGCAATCACTTTAATAACACATTACATCTACAAATAAGGAATATTACAGGAACTGCAAATTAACAGAAAGTTTGAAATGAAGTACACTTCAAAAAAAGGAAATACCTGAACTCTAATTTCATTTTATATAAAGATATGAACTTTCAGACCCAAGAAGCATTTTAAAGTTCAGTTTGATAAAAATCAGTTTAAAATAATGATAAAAACAACTAAGAAAATGAACCACATCATTTCAAAAACAAGAAAAATAACAAGTAACAACAAAATCAACAACGCCAATAGAAAAATGAAACAGAATATGATAAAATGAAATATTAGCACTTTTTAGCAAAAATATATGTAACGATGCCCAAACTTTTCACATTAAGTTGGTAAATTTTCGTCATAATCTCTTTGGTTTAAGCATGTACAGCCGGTTTTTATGTTTGTTTAAGGGTGTTTTTTAACAAAGATAAAGAGAGTAAAAAAAGGAGTAAGGTTTTTGTTCTGATTAAGTGAAAATTTGGCTTAAGTGTGTGCATTTTCAACAAGTTTGACTGTTCTACAATGAGATAGGATTAAATATGTATGAATACACTTCAAAATCAGTCATTACAAAATGATTGAAATCAGCACATGAATAAAGCAAACAAAACAAAAACAGAAAAACATGGTTCAAGTTAAAAAATAAATGATTCTTTTTAAAAGTTTCACCTTCAAGGGCTGATCCTGAGAAGCTATATACAGCTACAAAGAAGTAATGAAAGATATTGGCTTGACACATGAATACACAAAGCTTCAAAGTTTGATCACTAAAGGGTAAATGAGCAAAGGAGAACTTAACCAAATGCACCCAAAATCAAAATTCCAGTAAAAGGAGAAAGGAAAGAATTGATCAGAGGGTTTTCATTTTACATGAATCTCGAAAATTAAAATTCTAACGACATTAGTTTAAATGAAATAGACACTGTCTCAACTTTTTCTTGTTTCTAATTTTATCTTTTTTTACTTAATTTATGTTTTGTATCATGATTATAATATACCTACTTCATTTGCATTATTTGTTTTATGTTTTTATGTGTGTACTCCATTGAACTATCAACTATCAGCTTTCAAATCTGACCCAAAAAATTCCTTTGGCTTTGTGGACTTCCCATCTCTCCTAAGATGTCCAACTACACAGAAAGACGCAAAGGACATGAAATTTTAAGTTTTCTCCTTCAAAAGAAAAAGAGAGATTCCTGCAACCTCCTCAGGAAGATCCTCAGTGTCACATCAAGTGTTGAGTGGCTACACCTTGGACGACTACACTGGTTGGGCCACATAGCAAGAAAGGAGGAAAGCAGCTGGTGGAGGCCATTAAGGACTTAGTTATCACAGGTGACCCTGTCTCAGGCCGACCCCCAAAGTTCTTGAGGGAGCTTATTGTGGAAAACCTTTGGGTTAAGCACCAGAGCTTGCTCTGAATCGCAACTCAGGTAAAGCGCAATTTTTTGGTGAAAAGTCTAACCAATACTACATGATAACAGACTACAAAATGACAATGTTGATGAAGATATAGCAGCTGCTCTCTAGGAGAAAGGAAGCACCAAAGTTTTAAAATCAACAACACAGGTATTTAAAGCAGCTCATTAACATAAAATCAGACAACAAACAAGTTAACTTCATTCAAGCAGTAAGCAAGCAGTAAGCAAGCAAACAACACAACTCTAAGAATGTAAAGCTTTCTTGTGTTATGAAAGTTGAGGAATTCTTAATCTCTATTTGTGGACAATAAGGGAATTAACGGAATTTCTTTAGATATTTTAAATATTTTTGTGTGAATTTTAAATATATTTAAGGTATTTGTATTTGATAATTTCATGTTAATAATGGCATAACTTCAGACTTAAAATGTTAAGATGGGATTTATTTGATATTAAATTTTCTTTGACCAGTTTTTGCAAAACACATATCTGCATGAAAGCGCTAAGAATTAAGCCCTTAGAAACCAGCCTTTACAAAATCTATGTCTATTTATATTACAACAGACAACAGATATTTAACAAATATGTGCATGGGTAAGTGAAAGGTAACAAATACAGACTTATGTGAAAATAAATATAATAAAAATTGAATTTGGTTGTGTTCTGGGGTTTGAGTGTACATTATAATAGTTTTGCTACCTTATTTAAAACCTTTTTCTTTGGCGTTTACATCCCCTATGAAATCTTGTTTCAGATCATTAAAATGATCCAATAACTTGCAGATACAATAAACTTGCATTATCTGACAAAGTTGAAGTAACTCATCAGAAGAAGAAGAAGAATAAAACAAAAAGAAGAACAACATCAAGTTTGGTAGTTTTTCATTGATATATGCCTAGATTTGAATCTGTGTGTGGCACAAACCACATTGCCATAGATAAGAGGTAAGGCGGATGCAAAACAAATGGGATTCAGGAACCAAGGGGGATAACTTCTAGAAAATTCATGAAATCAAAGTTTATTTACTGAGACGAGAGCCTCAGATTTGTTGGCAGCATGTAAAGGAGGAACCTGCAATTTACAAGGCTGAGGTTTAGCATCATTTTGATAATTTTTTAACATACATTTTGAGCAGAAAAGCATGGTTTAAGTGAAAAAATAATAACAAAAAATAATAATAATGTATTTTGATAATCAATATTTTTGCTATCATCAAATTTCAGGTCCTTGGTAATAATAGAAGAAAACAGAACTGAAGCATATGCTCTTAGATGTCCTTTCAAATGTTCATTCTTGAAAGTTAATGAACAAACTTAAAAAAATAATTAAGGACACCTATATAATGTTGGTCAAAATTTAAGGACCACCTAGATTCTTCAAAAGGAGCCAAAGAAAACCTTGATTTCCATGTTACTGTGGCGGGCAATGCCAAAGTTGATGCAGACTGACACTTCTCATCATCCCTACCCACGTAATAATTTCCAAATGAAAATCAAACAAGTGTAGAAGTTTATCATGTAAAACATAATCAGTATCACTGTATGTGAAAAGATATGACATTAAATACTGTTTGACCAGTTTTCGAATTCCATTCAAGAACTAAAATGTTTACCAGAAAGAGCAAATTTGAAATATTTGAATTCTGGTTTGCATTCATTCATCACTAAGTATTACACACAAAAGACAATGTTACATACACTATACAATACCACACAAAAGAGTCAATATTACACACACTGACAATATTACACACATAGGAAAATGCCAAAACACACAAGTATCTCAACACCCACCTCCTCAGGTATAGCCACTTCATACTTCTCCAGGATGAGGAACTGTTCATTCAAGGGAGCAAACTTATCCTCCATCTGAGAGACTTCTCCATTGAGCTTGTCCCAGAGTTGCAGACTGGCACCGAGCTCATCTAGGTTCTGTGGTGGTTGACTCACTCTGTGAGATATAAACAAGACTTGACTCATCTAATCATTACTGTTACGACAAACAGTAATGAGATCACACTGACAACAAGGATTCATGACATTACCATTTAGTGTATATTTCATCTTTGATTTTGACCAAATATTCATTCAAATTGTTTATAATATTAATGTTAACTCCATTTAAAATATATTCAGTAATCAGAATGCTCACAGTTTTATATATTTTCAAATCCTCCACTTTGGTTTTTAGTCTCTGTTTCCATGACAAGCTACAGCTTAAACTTGACTTTTTCAATTGCTGACATCAAGTAACATTCACTGACAACAAACAAGCACACATACACTAAATCACACACAAACAAGGAAGATAACTGACTTGTGACCATTCTCTTTGAGGTAGTGTGTCAGTTCCTGCAGTGATGCGATGGCAATCTCACTGAGTAATGTTGTGAACTTGTTTTGCCATTCCTGGCAATGGCTGAGGATGGCATACTTGAGAGGAGAACAGTCCAGTAACACAAACTGAATGTTGAGAATTGTTTCCTGTGTCTGTACATTGTTTGCCACCTCATTGTATCTGTGGAAAAAGTCAATAGAAAATTTAAAAATTTATCATAACAAAACATAAGACACCTCCAGTCAAAAAGTACAATTTTTTTTTCAAATTTCAGGGATTTATGTTTTTTTATTTTTCAAATCTAGACACTCTCATGAACATTCAAAACCAGGGCGGCTACAGAGGAAACTTCAAAAAAGCTAAAAAAAAAGTGAAGCGTGCTCTTGACATGCGCTATACCCATGTTTGCTCATCTATAATGGTATTCAAGCAGGCTCTCCCAGGAATTGTTTTTATAAAAGTGGTGTTTTAACACTATTTTTGCTCTATAAAAATCAACAACAAAAATTTTAACAATTTGTTTTCCAAAAAATCAGTGGAAGCCATGCTAGGTTCTGCGCAAGTCTGGGAGTCCTGATATTGGTCTGTAGCATTTAGAATATACTACTTATTGAAAGTGAAAATCTATAACATATACAGAACTGTATACAAAAATTGAGAGAATATGCCAAATAGATATCTTATATCTTGAGTCAGTAACTTTTTATTTTAACAACTCCCAATTCATCAATTTTTTTAACCAACTCCCCATCCCTGTCTTCAGCACCATCCTTACCTAATATGATCAGACTCTAAAGTGAACACTATTATAAAGTGTCTTAAACCTAACATTCCTAATTACAACAAAGTGAAAGTCAATGTTTGATCATCACATTAACAACATTCCAAGAAAGCTGTTTGTCAAATGTTTGATCAAATTCTATTTTCCTCCTTGTTTTACATATCAGCCACAAGACTCAAAGCTGACATGCCTTTGAACAGAGGTTTCACTTTTCAAAAAAAAAGAGAGAAGGATTGTATAAAAATTAACTCAAGATTAATAAACCAGCCTGAGGAGTTGGCCTTAGAAAAATATCTTAGGTCAAAAGGTACAGCACAAGTACATTTGTGACAAAATGTAGAGCTCCAGACCCATGCAGTCAATAAATTTAGAAACTATCAGAAGTAGACTTACATACTTTTTTATATAAAAAAAATTATTTTAACCTTCACATGTTTTTAATACTGAAATGATTTTTAAAAAAAGTTTTAGAATATTCAAACTGAGCAAAAGACAGCACACATATCTACAGAAAACACCTTTGAAAACCTACCTGGCAATGTCAGCATCAAAAGATGAGTTTTGTGGGTTGAGTTTCTGGTATCTTCTGATGAAAGCATCTTTTTGGATCTCCCAGATTTCCCTGAGAACAAAAAAGGAATTGTAAGAAATAAATAAAAAAGTGATTTGAGATCTCTTGTTCTGGAAGAAATTTTCTAAAATCAGCAACATTTTATCATCATACAAAAAAGAAAAATCAAATAGTAAGAAATATTCAAAGGTAAGAATTAAAATCTTGCAGCATACCGTCACCGTCATTCCACAGTTTTGGAGGTTTAGAGATAATCAAGTTTAAATGTCATGTCTTTAGAGGCACACTCGCCTAACTCTCATATAAACCCAATAGAAAAATTTCTTAAAAATTGACATGAGCGATTGTGGAATCATATTTTGCTGTCTATTTTTGTCGACATGACATAGCTACTTGGGTTGCCAGGAGCGTCCTAATTACCTCATCACACTTGGAGCTCTAATTCAAAAACCCCAAAATCGAGTTAGGTGATTGTGGGATGATGGTGACAATATGTTGTTTGGACGTGCAGTGATATGTCTATATTCTCTATTTCTTTCGTGGGGGCTACTTGAGCTCATGATTCAGCCTTTCCCTTTCTGACAACCTGTGCACAAAAGTGACATTTGTCTGTGAGGTGCTGTGCTTAATGTCAGTTTTATAATTCAACATCATCATCAATTTATAGTCTGTTTTCAATGTAGCATTGCTTAGACTTCTCACCCAGAAATAGCATTTGCCATGTGTTTCAAATTTAGAGTAGGCTCTGGTGCAAAACCTGTAGCTTCTGGGTCTTCCGTGATATCTCCCTCCAGAACTTTGGGGGCCAGCCTGAGATAGGGTCACCTGGGATCAGCAATTATTGTACCTGCCTCAACCTAAGGCTCTCGTCTTTTCTTGCAATGTGGCCAAATCAGCGTAGTTGTCTGCGGCCCATCAGCTCAACAATTGGTGTGACACCAAGCTACTTCCTGAGTAGGTAACAAAGTTACAGTTAAGAAAACTGAAAAACTCACCTGTATGAGTCCCACGTACTGAGATAGTTCTGTAGATTCTGAGCGTTACTCCCCATCCCAGCGTTTATAATGTTTTGGATTTTTCTCACCTCCTCATCCCTAGAGACAAGTTCACTGATAGACTGCAATAGATAAAGTAACAGGTCAAAGTTCTGAGATAGATAAAGTCATATTGTATTTTACAACTTTTTAAGGGGGTCAGGTACTATCAATTTCTAAAGAGAAATCCTGCTAGACAAAATTGGCATATTCCACTGTTGTTTGTTTGCTTTACAATGATTTAAAAAAACAACAGCAGCAGGAAATGTAGGTTTGAATATACTGATTTGTAAAATATAAACATGCTTAATTAACTAGCATACAAAATACACTTTATATTATATTATATATAAAACTCTATGTCAGATACAAATTTGAGTAAATTTCCCCAGTGTTCCTATTTCAAAGTTGGATGAACATAAATTCAAAAAAAAAGAAAAGAAAACAGATATTTCTAAACTCCAATAAGAAGTTGTGATGTGGCTATTAACTTATATGTATATTCATATCCACATACATGATTGTAATTGTTAGTATATTCATCCTCAGCTTCTATAAACTAAAAATTTGTGTTTCAGTACACATCTGGGTGTATTTCTCTGTATGTAGTTTCTGATTTTCTTGTTCTCCTGAATTCCCAGTACTATTTTTAGGTCCACATACATTCAGTTATGAGTTACAGTATAATGAGTTTCCATAAGAGTTAGTTAGAACACAAAAAAAAGGATTTCTGTAATACATAAGATATATTATTAAGATGTTTGATGTATTCAATAATCCCCATATTTCTAAATATAAAAGTGAACGTAAAACTATTTCCCTATTAATGTTATTTTTCCCGACACTGAGTATTACATACTCGTGGAGGGAAAGTGACAACAGTGTTTGTTTGTCTGTCTGTCTGTGAACACAATAACTAAAAAAATATATACAACTAATTGACGTTAAATGCGGTACAATGTTGTTAATATACACGATGAGGATCTCTATATTATTCTAGCAATATCTCTTAACAATTGACAGAGTAATCGAATTTTAAGTATTTTACTATATGTTCCAATGTCCACTTAGTGCCAAAGCGCCATGTTACTGAAGCAAGCTTTCACTTCCGTTGAGCAGTTCCAAAAAACTCATTGAAATGAACTTCTTTGATTTATATTATAAAATTGCTTCGTTGTGGTTGCGTTTTCTATCCATGCGTTTTTGTGTTAGTTGGTTTGTGTAAAAGAAATATTAAATGTGTTTATTTTCTATTATCTATTCTTTTTCCTTTTTGTTCTACATGGTGCTCTTTTCTACAGAGAATCTGCTAATTTGTGTTAATATTATTTTGTTTACAAATGTCGGGTTTGTACTCTATCTGAGTACTTATGTTTCTAGTTATGTTAATGTCTTGAAAAACAGCATCATTCTTCAAATTATAATCAAAATATAAAATGCCAAACCAAAATGAATCAAACATGACCGCCAGACAAGGTGAACAAAAGGCTTAAGTAAATGTGACTAGTTCTATCATCAAAACTAGGAGTGAGAAAAAAGTTCTTTGTTTCACAAATCCTAGGTTATTGTAAGAACAAATTACTCAATAACATCTTTGAACTTTAAACAAAGGAAACAAAAGGCTAAAACTATAAACCAAAAGTAAAAAAATATCAAAGAACCAATATCAGTTAAACTTAACAATGAGGCTAACCCATGACCTTTGAGTTTCTCCTATAAAAGGCATTTAAGTCATGTGAGGTATGGCGATTGAAATCCGCAAAATCCTGGCTGTGTCGTTTTTTTTATTGAGTTTGTACGGTGGGACAGATTATTTTGATTGGATCCCCGCCATCACGTGACCTTATTTTTTTCGTGGGTTGGCCTCATTGTAATAAACATAATACTCTTGAAACAAAACTTCAAAATTAGTGAACAAACTAAAGTAACCCTTCACATACTCACATACTGTGGTCAATAAGACAGGAAACAAAAATACAAAGATTATTTACATTTATAATACAACAATAAGACACAAAACTTATCAAATGTAAAGTTATAGGAGTTATATCCACGCAGGAGGGGCACCTTTCTTCTTCCTTTCAAGCTAACACACTTTTCACAGGGGACACACAAAGTTAGTCTTCCGTTTTTAGATGAAAACCATTATTTCCAATTTGTCAAGAAGAGGAAATTTCTTTAATTGTTCCAAAGCGTCACCAAAGTATCTCTGATACCTTGGAGGGGAACCAGCTCATTTCAAATAGAGTGTCTAGATAATAATTCCCTGAAACACTCTCGAGCTGGCTATCTACTGAAGATTGATGCCTTTTGCTAACTCTAA
>JAUUEB010054529.1:0-16019 GCA_032362205.1 Clione limacina
TTATATGAACAAGGGTTTTATATATATTATTCTTACAATGTTTAGACAAACCCTAGCCCATGTTAAACTACTTTCAACTGTGATTTTAGTTATTAGCTTTAAGTGCTCTTCCCAGGAGTACACTTGATAAATGTTGTCATTTAAAGTGTTTCTAATGTGTGTCTCCTGTCTAATATGACGAGAAACGAAGCTAGTTCTCTATTTGGATTTGATTTTGGGGAGATATTTTTATAATGGCATCCTCATCTTATTTGCTTTTATTCATGCGCCTATATCAGAGTTGAGCCGACTTTCCAAAGCATGTGTTGTCTAGATGCTTGTTTAAACCGTCTGGTCAATATGCCATTATAAAGCCTTTTACTTTTCTCAACATTATTCAATACATTTGGCGCATAAACCTCCCTGGACCTTGTTTTCCATTCAAGGAATCAACCAATGACAGTGATGAAGCAATATACATTTGAGCGACAGTCAATTATAATTTCAAAATGCGAACGAAGTTTATATTTACATATCGCCATTACCTGGCAGCTGGTTTAACAGCCGGATCTTTTCTTTAGTAAACAATAATGAAACATATCTTTTTTGTTTAATATTTTAAACCTGCAAGTAAGAATGAAGGGTACACTTGAGATAATAAACATGTGTTACATTCGACAAGTAGTGATAAGCGGTATTAGTGATAGTCGGATATGATAAATATGACAACTCAAAAGGCGGACAATTATGTTGAATCATAGACCTTGAAGTACTTGATTATAATGTTTTGATACGAAAAAATGTAAACATCCATAATCACGATACTTAACAGGGAATATGTCTCGGACATATATGAAAACAAGCGTTATTCAAGATACCAGATCATATCAATGTTTTCAGATTCGTGGCTAATTAGAACTATTTCACCGTTGATAACAATTAAAGAATATATTCAAATATGAGCACGGAAAGGAAGAACTTGACTTTTTATGTTATTTCCTATCAGCAGAATGTTTAATCGAAATCTTTAAACCAGACAACAAATTAGATATTACATTTGAAACATGAAAGTGTAATCAAATAACTTTTTGCAATTTACAAACAATATATTGTTTCAGATGGATTGTAATTAACCAATTATATTGAACATGCCCAAAACAGAAAAAAGCATAACCGTGTCAATTTAATCAGATAACAATAGTTACATTAAGCTTTTTGATCATTGCATTGTGTTGCTATCTTATTAAGAACACAATAGTAAATATTGCAATATTTTTACACCCTCTGCATAACAAAAAAATTTGACATAAGGATTACGATTGAATTGATTGTTAGGTCTTTTGGCCGTGCATAACTTCATAACTATGTCGTCGCCTCGGAATAAAACTCCTGTAACTGACATTTTTAAAATTTTAAAAATTTACAGGTGAAGCGAAAAACTGATTCATTTTTTTGTCCTTAAATGTGTTAATTCTAGTAATCATAGCATATACACGTAACTTGATATGCCGTTTTTTTGTATATTGAAGTATTGCATGTACGATGTACAGATCTGTCTATTTTTCTAAAAATGTGCAGATACAGGAATGTCATTGAAAAAGCTTTTCCTGTATGGGACGATACAGGAGTCTTATATACTTGTTTTACATAACATATCAAGATGTGTTGATAAATACTTTGAGTATAAGACTCCTGTAAGAGCCTGTTAAGACTCCTGTAAAAGCCGTTACTTGACTTCTATACTGCAGTTACAGGACTTCTAGACTACTTAACTTTGTTATTTTTAGACGTAGATGTGTCATCTTTTGATATGTTTTGCGCGGGATTGTGGAGGAATCTGAAATAAAAATGTTTTGGTCAACATGTCAGTTACAGGAGTCTTATTCCGAGGCGACGATGTAAATTCAAATAAATAAATAAAACACACATTTGTCAAGTGTATACACTCCTAATTAAGATTGACATGTTTATACAAATGGCTCGTACATAAATAGTATAACAATGAACAGAGCGGAACATACTGACGCCAACTTTTAGCCATACTGTTCTGTATCAACATTTAAAACGTAAACACTAGACCAGTGAGCACGAAAGAGTGAAACCAATCACGGTATTGAATCTTAAGCGCAAAGATAATTAGCTTAGTTTCCTGTAACCAATTAACATAGGAACCGACATCTTGTCAGCAATTCATTAATTATATTTATTTTAGGTGGTACATTGGGTATATGAATACATGTTTACATCCTATGTTGGCAGACATCATTATATTGTCTACATTGAATAGTTCATTATTACATGTCAGAACATTTCTTAATATATATACTAACATATAAGAAGTATGCAACTCTCAAAATGTCCAAAAGAAACGACGTTGTTAACTAATTGAACAACATAAACAGTATCAGAATGTGTAAGAGGGAAGTAAAAAGGAAATGATTCCCAAATAACTCATTATGGTTTTGGGTTTTTCCTTATGTAAAGGAAAGTTGTGATTGCTAAAATACGATTGAATCTAGTTGATTCAACAGTCGTTTCTTTTCTTTTAATCTACCAAATTAAGAACTATTGAGCGTTGCAATTCGAAGACAAAAAGTTTTACAATTTGATTCAATACTTTGAACCCCCAATAATGGAAGTAACTATATTTCATTACATGTTACTGGATAAACGCATTTGAGGCAAGGGACTTTATTGTTTTCATACGTATCTTTGCTACTATATTCATGTATTCATATATTTTTAAGCTGAATTGATCATGTCTGTATAATTGCCTTTTTGGATAAATAAAGTATATATTATTATTATTAGATTATTATTAGTAGTACTTCCTACACAAACTTATGTTGGCAACCAACAACGAAAGAAAAATTAGGTTAAACAAAAAAGATAAATCGAAAATCACGAAATGAAACCCTCCTTGCAATCTAGATATGTCCATCTTTGAAGAATTGTGACCCTTTTACTGGACACGTGTTTGTTTACAGTAATTTAACTGTTGACACATGTCAGGTGTCATACACTTAATGTATCTACGTAAGTTGTTTAAGGTACACAAATCATATGTAGCAATTCAAATTCAAATAAATCCGTCGACAACAAAGATGAGAATGTACGCTCTAGCGTAAAACGTAGCTCTACATCAAAAGAAATGTTGTAACAACTATCCAGGAACACCTGCCACACAATTTGTTCAACATTGATAGCATTTAAAAGTGTCTTAAAACTGCCAATCAAACATAATTTAGTCTATTATATATTTTCTTTCAATTGATAATTGTAAAGGTACATTGATGTTCCTATCGATAATATAATAGTAATACAATAACTATGAATGATTACGTAGTCCCTTAGCTCAATTCACCTCCTAGTTATGAGTCCCTAACAGAAAACTGGTTATTGTATAATCAAATATCTTCACCTCATCGTCTCTGGTCCTAAAGTCAATCATCGTTTTAACATTGGATGCCAAACGCAGGTAATCTTCAAAAGAAAAATATTGTACGTTTGAGTTTCAGTCCAGCAGAAAGGATCAGTCTGTAAACGTTGTACATAGTTTGCGTTATTATATAACAGTTGTATGGGTACACACAACAAAGTGACATATTCCTTTAAACAACCCAGGTAATGAACGAACAATTAGTATGCGTTGACTTAAGACATATTCAATTTTTAACGGTTATATTACTTTCCATGTATTCATTAATAAGGATACATGAGAACAAATTCGTTATTGTTGTTTGTGTAATATGATGTAATCATGAAGCTAACATCAGATAAAAAAGTATAGAGAATATAAAAGGGTAAACTTTTACAAAAAGAAATGTATACATCTTAGAATTTCAGCTTCCATTTTTCTATAACTTTATTCATATTAACCATTTTGAAATCACTTTATGATTGGCACAACACATTATCAATTTGCGTATTGTCAGAACAATAACAACAAGTTAAACAAATATTTATAACATTCAGATGTAAGACAAAAATGACATAGACACTAATTAAACTCATATGAACTCATTGCACCTATTAATCGCACGGATCGGGGTAAAATAATGCAAATTTAACAATTGTGCGTGTTTATGTTCTATATGATTTGCAAATTTTCCACACGAAGCAACATTTTGCATCAGATAATTCTTCTTTCAGAGATAGCTGAAGGTTGGCCGTCTGAGAGAGTGGAATCAAGTAAATCATTCTAAGAAAAACAACTCGTTATTGCTGTCATAATTTTCTGAAAAAAAACCGGAGAACGACATTTATGTTTCTTCATGTATTTCTTCTTGTTATTTTAATACATGATTCAAGGCCAGATATTGTATCACTGTTGTGTTTTCATAAAATAAGGATGATGACATTAGTTTTGGGGTAAGTAAGAAACATAATGAAACACTAATTTGCTGTTTAGAGAAAAACGTTATAAAAAACGCTTTTGAGCAAAGATATCACGAATATTTTCACATAAATGAAAATTTAGCAAAATTCATCAATACAATTCAAGTATGAATACAAGTCGAGAAAAGGCAAAAAAAATACGTAAATAAATTAAACAAAAACCAGGAGTTTGTAAACAGCAATACATTAACGCAAAAACTCTAGCGCAAAACCTAGCTCTACATCAGACGGAATGTTGTTACAACTATCCAGGAAGCACCTGCCACACAATGTGTTCAACATTGATAACATTTAAAAGTGTATTAAAACTGCCAACGAAACATAATTTTATCTCTAATATTTTCTTTCAATTGACAATTGTACAGGTAAATTGATGTTCGTAACAGTTTAAGATAATAGTAATACAATAAATATGATATATTACGTAGCACCTTAGCTCAGTCCACTTCCCAGTAATGAGTCCCAGACAGAAAAACCGGTGATTGAATAATTAAAATAATCGAATGCCAAACTCAGGTAATGTTCAAAAGAAAAATGATGTGCGTTTTAGTTTCAGTCCAGCAGACAGGACTAGGCTGTAAAAGCTGTTCGTAGTTTGCGTTATTATAACACAAAAAAAGTAACATATTCCTTTGAAAATAAACTCAACCAACAAACGATTAATACGCGTTAGCTTAAGACCTATTAAACAAAACAGTCCTCTTAATTTCCGTTTATTTATAAATTTGAATACATCAGAACAAAGACATAAGTCTTGTATTTACAATATGATTATGTAATCATGAGGCTATAACCAGATCAAAAAGTATAGAGGATACAAAAGTTAAACAAATAAATAATAACATAAATACATCTTGGAATTGCAGCTTGAATTTTTCTATAACCATTTTGAAACTAAACACACTGTATGATTGACACAACGCATTATCTGTTTCGAACTAAGTTAACTAATATGAATTCACTGAACATATTAATCACAAGGATCAGGTTAAAATAATGCCATCTTCACTATTTGTTCGTTTTCATGTTGTACATGATTGGCAATACAAAACATACAATTTGTCACAAGAAGTACCAGTTCGATAAGATAATCTATCTTTCAGTGTTATCTGAAGGTTGGCCGTCCGGGAAATCGTCGATCATTCATTCTAAGAAGGAAAACTCGTTATTGCTGTCACAACTTTTTGAATAAAGCCGGATACCGACATTAATGTTTCTTTATGTGTTTATCCTGTTGCATTTAAGATACGATTCAAGGCCAAACATTGTATCAGTCTTGTGTTTTATAGAATAAGGCTGTTTCATTGTTTTTAGGGTAAGTAAGTAGAAAAGCATAATGATTGCATTCTTTGTAATACATTGGCAATTGTATTTCTTGACTCTTGAACTTCCTTAGGGCTAAAGAAAACTTACAAAAGAGAAAGAGAGGGACATGTTATTTTTTGTATTGATATACTTATGTTGCAAAAGGCGTTCACAACAACCAATCAGCTTTTTCTTCAATTCCCGTCCGTTCCTAACAATATAGTGACCCTTTTTTATTTCAAAAAATATGCTTGAATTCAAGAGACCATTAGCAAAAACCAAGTTATCATGCATGTTAGGATTCAAGTTATGTAACCTATATCATTCAAACGAGACACATCTATATGATAGTTGAGTCAATGAGATATGATCAAGACAGGACAAATGTAATGGCAGACATCCGTTGCTCGAACATTGCCTAGATCCATAGTTATTCTGTTTAGACAAAAGCAAAGAGATGAGTAAAGTGACAAGTAATGTGACGTCGTGCGAAGGTAAATCTTCATGTAGAGAAGAGAAGAAAATATTATGGACGAAGATATAGATATAATATTTAATTAATACAATGTCTAGCATTAGTTACTATTTCCTCCAACCCTTGAGTTGAAATATCAAATTGAACAGGAGCATAACTTAAAACTTCAACTACCCCCGATTTCCATCTCGTATTGAGTATTGATGCGTCTTTTACTGCCACATAAATTCCAAAAAAGGTGCTCATGGTCTTAAGGTAGGTTGCATTCGCTAATACTAATCCTACCCATCAACTACTTTTCTGTTTAAAAAAGTTAACTTCTGTTATTAAGCATACCAATAGGACATATACAAAATGTTTTTATAATGATGATTTGTTTATATAAATACATATGTTTTTCCATTCACTGTTGTGCATCTGTGTATTTTATTTCAAATTGGTCGATTACCATATGGTGTTGTATGATAGAACTTGGGTTTAATTAATAAACCTTGGAATCTTGAAGTTTGTTTGTAAGTCCACTGCTGGGATCGACTATATGAATATGGACTTGCACCACATGGCGTCTCTGTACAAGCCTGTTACACGCATCATGATCTCCACTCCTGTTTATCTAACTGAATGTCTCTCCTTTATATGTCTGTGTATAACAACAAACTTCGCTTTCTTTGCAGTTGTCATCTGCTTGCTACCTACCTATCATCGTGCCTCTCGAATCTGTCTCGGACTAAATTTAATTTTGTAACTAATTGTAGGATAGACAATCTTTCAAATGCCACTGCTTTGCTCTCTAAAATGCATCATGTCTCTGTGAAACCAGGTAACGTTCCTCAAATAGTTAAATAAGTCAAAAACTCAGACTTGCTCCTGGGATGTGCAATCGCGTGTCATTTGCTCTTTATCTGTCATACTCGGCTTAAACTATGTAAATTACACCCGTAAAGTGAATAAATACCATCCTAATAAGTCTATGACCTTGTAATTATTAACGCATGTCATTACACTAAACTAAATTCCAATGCCTTCAAATGGAAGGACGTGACTCCTAGGCAAACGACTCCCGTTTTAATAAATAACTACATGGTCAAATTAATAATTTTTGCTGATCGCCAATCATGACAGCGGAAACAATACATCTTTTGAATTCTTTAAATTATTACTTTCTTCAAAATTCATGATCTAAGTTAAATAAATAGTCCCAATGTGTATTTATAAGAGAGATGGCGTTAAGATACCCGTTGTTGTATATAAAGCTGTTAATCCTGTTAGCAGTTTCTCCTTTCTGTATGTTCATTAATTGTAAGCAATTCCCGTAAGTCTAAGTCGGTCGTTCTTCCGACACAAATTTGTTACTTCCGATTATAACGGAAGTTTCTGAACAGGTTATTTCTTGTCGTTATGAACACAGATCAGGAAAAATGTGCCATTACATAGTAAGAACATTGTTTTGCTTGTTTTATGGATATTTATTAGCTGAAAAGACATGGTTTAGATAAATGAAGTAATTATTGTATATACGCTCATTTTTTTTATCAAATTTTAAAAGCAATTCAATTTACCATGTATTGGCCTTCAAGTTCATTTAAGGGCATCTAAAAATAATAATGAAATATTTGTATCTTTTCATGACTTTTTTTCTAGTCATGAGAAGATGTTATATATCATTGAAACTTTGATTACATTGTTTCCTATTGTTCGTCATAGACCTCTTAACTTATGTACAGTAAATAGAGCTTTGATAATAGACTTGTATTTTATGCTTTCTCTAAATGTTAATCTGTTTTAAATTTGAATTTCCCCTGACTATTTGGAACAGTTTATCTGACAAGAATAGCGTCCATGCGACTTCAGACTAGTGGCATGTGGTATCGGGAATATATTTCTTTAAGATTATTCTCATCTTATTCGGATTAATGTAGAAGCTTAAATAAGAATGTTGCTTACATCTTTAAGTCTGTGCTGTCTAGATATCAAACCCGTCTGGCCAATGTGACTTTACATCCATAGAATACCAATGAATGTTAATTTCAGATTGTCTTCTAAGACAGTGTTGGCGAAAGCAATCTGAATATACTTTGCTATGTTAATGGAGTAATCGTGTACATGCTTGTTTTCATTACATTAGTTTACCCCTAAAGAGATTGTGAGGTTCTTAAATGTTTTATCGGTAGCGTTGAAGTTGGCTCACCGATTGTTATTAGTTGGATCGATTTAGTTGTCGAACCCATCACCCGTTTTTATTACCCTACTATTAGCAGTAGAAAAAACAACACAATTGATATTATGAATGATCAACAATTCCATCTCCCCTCCCGGTGACCACAAGCTATTGTCCTTGTGTCCTTTGATCTTGACAACGTGAGACGAGCCGTGTCTCTCTCTTCGCTAACTCGACTGTTTGGCGGCGCCCTTAAAAGTTTCTTCTACTGGATTTATTAATCTGCAAAATTCACTATCTCAATATAAGTTTTATCACAAAATGAATACCATTTTTGAAATCAGCGCATATAAATTAGTCTATACGAGCGTAGCGAGCATTTTAAAGATTTTTTAAAGAATTTTCTTTTCTTCAAAACTGATTTGGCTTCTACTCTACTTACATGTTACTTGTTTTGCTTTCTTTTCTATACATATCAGTGGGCCATTAATAGCTTATCATTCTGAAAGATTGGTGTAATTAATCGGATATTATCAATTGAAGATGATATGAAACTAGCTCTTAAACCCATCATATATGGTCAAAAATCAAACAAGCGCTGTTCAATGAAAGTATGTATGGCAAGATTCATCTTCAACCTTACTCCACCTATTCACCAAAATAATCAGTAAGCGTCTGTTTAACTCATAGAGGCTAAGAGGTTGTTAATAGGATACACTTAAGGATATTTATACCGTCGTGCTTTGGGGAATGTAATTGATAAGTATTATATTCATCGAATACCAGATTCGCGTCAATTTGATTGTTTTGATTTTACCAGCAATGAATTATATGTAAAGATATGTGTAGTTTATGGACACATACATACCACTGTTGGTTGTTTTGAAAACATAAGTATATATTCATTTGAAAACCATTTATCATCAGCACAAGTATTAACATAGTTGCCCCAGCCTCATTTCGAAAGTTAAATGAAATTAACATGAACATGCAAAACAAAAATTATCAATACTGTCCACGATATTCCTATCTATGAAAAACATGCTATTTCAGAAAAAACTATATCAAGCAAGCAGGGTATACAATTTTATAAAGAATTGTTAAACAAAACATCATATACAACAAAACTATAACTGTGTAATAAGAGATTAGTATTTTAATAACAATTATCTTTATGTAAAAAACAACTGCTTTTATCTTTTCATCCTTGCTTTTGTATTACTTTGGAATGAAACGTGGTTAATTCTTAATTTATTACTAAATTTGAGAAAAATTATGAAACTGCTTTGAATTTAAACATCATATTGTAAACATATTATCTTCATAGAGAACGGAGTGTTTTTTTCTTATCATTTATACTCAAAACAACCCGCTAAACGCTTAATAAGTCATACTATTTAGAAATGAAAGTAGATGAAATAAATGACGTATTTGTTTGGCCATTATCCAATCTTAGTTCGTGTGACAAGAGTAATTTCTTTTCTTACTGCGCCTGCTAATCAAATCAAGCAATCAAAGGTCAAGTGTGATTTTACAAGACATGTTTGACTTATATATATAGTCTAAGTAACTTAGCTCATTGGCGAGTTTGTCCCACCTACAAGGAAAGGCAAGCTGCACAAAATCATGTACAGGCATTTCGTCAAATTCTGCAGCACACCAAAATCGAAAGCCATGATAGCAGGGTACACAGTACATAGGCACCACATAATAAAACTTCAAATATCGCTGATATTGCCACAAGAGCTACCTGGCAAAGAACAACACAACATAAGCGACCTTCGTGTGGAACCTACGAGACAAAGAACAAAAACCAGATGTCAAGTAGGAGTGTATACATAAATGTGACAAATCCAAATGTGGCATTCGAAATGTGACGTATGCCTACCAGAAATTAATCTCAAAATCTCAAGACCCAGACCTAATAAAAAAAAATCATAACTGACGTGATTTTGCTCCTTGAAACAGCTAAGCCTAGTTAGGTTAGGGTATGAGTAATGGGAGAAGAGGTGATATAGTGTGTATGATCTACGAACTACCGAGCCGGACATGCGCACCGAGATGTGAAGAAAAACAACTTATTCCCAATAAGAACAATTCTGCATATTCAGATACCGATGATCCGGCTACGGAGAAACATTGTATCTCTCAGATGAGGATGCTAATGAATTATACTTACATTTATGCTCAAAAACAATTTGTAACAATGGATGCATGTACGTTACTAAGAATTATAAAAATGAAAGTAAAACAAGTGCAGCTTCATTTGACAATTTAACTGAATTATTCTGGTAATTGACATCAAAATGCACAAGACAAAAACGTACCGAATCGTTATTTTATGTATACCCAATGAACGTCTTCTATTAATTAATATTGTTCATTTCCACCCCTTTATGATTTGACATAGAACGTCGATATACAGATGTAAGCCATAGTCTCACCAAAGGTTTTTGTCCAAACACATATTTCTTTTCATTTTATTTGGATAACATAATATATAGTATTCCACGCTCAGATAGATCACCAATATTAATGTTTAGCCAGAGACTGATATTTTAGTATCTGATTAAAGTGGTCTTCCGGTGAGTACGCTCAATAAATGTTGTGCTTGTTTTGTCTTATCCATGTTTTCCTGTCTAATATTATAAGATATCAAGCCAGTTTTGTGTTGATTTATCTTTGATTTGGCATCATATATATATATGTTTTAAACAGATCATCCCCATCTTAGTCGGTTCTATTTAGTCGTTTATATAAGAATGTTGACAGTATCACATGTGGCCAACACACTACCTCTTATACATCAAGATTTACCGGAGCCTGCTCACCAACACAAGCAATCAGTATTATATAATTAGTATGTATAGTCTATGCCACTTATTGTTATTTAGACCTAAAAGTATACACTTGTGTTATTACTTAGTTAGGTTTAAAATATCGAATGATGATTTTTTTCTTATTTTCATAATTTTCTCTTTTGTATGCAAATAGCTTCAAGAACGTCATACTATTTATATCATTTCCCATTCAAATGGATAGTCATGACCAATTTTGAGAGTGTATTTTGACAAACACTGTATGTTTATGATCATACAGATATTCATACATATGAACAGTTATCGACGTTAAATGAAAGTCACCATAAGTTGTTTGTCACATTCTGTCAGCAGTTCATAAAGCCGACAACTCACACGTTATTGTAACTACACAAGCGATTACCATCTTGTTTGATACATTAGCAGTAAAAAATATAATCACAAGTTTCCGCAAAATAATAGACTACCTTACTTGTTGTTAGCAATATGTCCTACATGAGAATTGATAGGAGGATATTAATTCATGTGGCTGCTTGCATATATACGTACGCGTCTTAAGGTCTTGAATTATTCACGTAGAGTCGTGCAATTAATTTAGTTTCTCATATTACATAAAACTACAATTTATTGTACTTTTTATCTCAAGTTGTTTTGGGGGAAAGCAAAAATAATATAATATAGGGTTGTGATTTATCCACGGACATCCGCTGGAAAATCAGTTATTTTTCAACGGACCCTTAGCTTCCGGTTGTGTTGAAAGCGAAAGTATTTGCCCCATTGGTTTCCTCTCGATTGTTTCGCAATTTACTTTTTAATTAACTTGTACGCGATCTCTTTCGACACTAATTAGCATTCACGGGTTAGCGACGGTACTGCTCGAAAGCAGAACTAATATTGGTAGAGATGAATAAGAGTATAAAAATTGAATATGAAATTCCATGCACTGAGCTTTCTATAAATTTTTTTTTCTTTTATTTCATTCTGTGTTTTCGTATTCGTACCTTTGATTGGAAACTTTAGTTATGATTTATAGAAAACCTACGGTAAAAAAATACTGTTACATCTTAAACTTTCACCAAACTAAAAAAGAGTTGGGTATTAGTCACTAAATGTTCACAGTGATGTCTCAGATTCAGTTGCCCTGGATGTTTTCCTCTCAGCGACAGCTATTAACATACACTCTTTTTTTTATAGAACACCTTTATAATAACACAACCCTGTGTTAGCCAAAATTTAACTTCTTTGTAATTTGAAAAAAGAAAAGAAAATTAGTCTTAAAAAATCATTGATTGTGTTTGTTGGGTTCACTTGATGTGATTTATGTAAAAAAAACATTTTTAAGTATTATTCTACCACACAAGATGGGATACGATATCAGATTACTTTTAATACTTAATCTGCTTGTTATTTTGTCCAAAATATAATCTTGAGTCTTCCTTTTGAGGATCAGTCGAAAATTGTTAATGAATTAAGAAAAATTCAGGCTTGTAAGTGGCAAAACAATTAGGAACAGCAAGCTTAGTTCAAATTAACTGGTTTTTATTTTTTTAAAGGTGTAATTGTTCATCGTAGCTTACATCAGAAAACTAAAAAATAACAGATCTGTGTGTATTCATTTTATTTCTTGTTACCACCAAATCTATGTATGATGACTTTCATTTCTTAATACAACACAGTCTACTTCCAATGATTTTTAGTTCTTGAAACAACATGGTCAACTTATGATGATTTACATTTCTTAATACAACACAGTCCATGTGTTAGCATATATATTTCACAGTCTATGTGGGATGATTTTAATTCTTGGAACCACACTGTCTATACGTTAACATTTTTATTTTTCATACCACACTGTCTATGTGTTAACATTTGTATTTCTTTATACCGCACAGTCTATGTGTTAACATTTTCATTTCTTTATACCACTTGATACCACCACCGCATGTGTGATAATTTTACCATGAACATTTTCTACTAATACTAATAATAATATGTAAGTTTTTTTGTCTAGTAAATGTATGCCTACATTAAGGAATTACCACATGGGCAGTTGTTGCATACATGATGAAGCACAAGCCTTGTTTTGTTTGTATTGCTCATTGATAGCACAAATGGGAGTACATTTTTTTGTTGGGTGTTTTAACATTACCCATATTTTGGTTTTCAACAACATATTGGTGCTTCCCTATGCCAAGTGGGTGGCCAGTAGCTGTCTTCAGAAGGCACTATTATATTTAAGACAGCTAGAGTGACAGCAACTCTAAGTAGGTCTGATTTTTTCCGGATAACACCTTTGACGGCTTCACTTCCCCCCCCATTTTTCTATTTGGGAACCTTAAGCATGCAAAAATTGTTTTATGTTTCATCATCTGTTTCTGATAGGACTAGAACATTCTACCAAGTAGGATTTTGGAATTTACATGTGCACTGATAATGAAATTATTTTGCGCGAGCTGTGAACACCATCTCTATGTTGCAAGACTGCCCCTTTCCACACCTTTTTTAGGATGGAATTGGAATTTTTTTTTTTTTAAATAAATAATGTGTTTCACACCCTCCTTTATAATTAAAGATGGATGCCCCATAAATCCCTAGCATTAACAATTTCAGTGGTAGGAAATATGCTGCACAAATCTTGCGAGGGTGATCTTGTCTACGAGTCAGTGCCGGAAGGCTGCAATGCATCTAGTAAAGAATCTAATCAAGTTATGAGATTTGCAAAATACTTAACACCAGACTAGACTGATATTGTTAATTAGTTTTTATTAATGATATCTTACAGTGGAGTGTTTTAAAAAAAAGATATTGAGTGACTGAGTGACAAATATTGTTTTTATCATGTAGCTAAAAAATTAAAATAGATAAAAAAGATATATGGATTTTTTTCATGCAACATCAAATATACCAAAAAACAACTTGAAGATTTTAAAACTCAATATTTTATTATTGTTTTTGAATAAAACAAAGTTTGCAAAATATATTATCAAAATATAAGAAATTGAAAACATGTAAATATTTAAGTAACACAAAGGGTTCAATGGTAGAGACGAGTGGAACCACAATGAAATCTGATTTGTCAACAAATTTCTGGAGTTAGCAAATATCAATAGAAATAATATTAAGACAAAGTTCAGAATAAGGTGTTACCCATTTAATTTAAGTGTATGTGGGGGCAGCATGGCTGAGTGGTCTACACGGACGAGTTCGAACTCGATCATGTGATCTCAAGAGGTTGTCTTGACAAAGGTGTCGTGGGTTCGACTTGCTCGGTAGGCTAATGATTTTCAACAGTGAAAATATATGAGAGCCGAGGTGTAATGTGGTTTGTATTTACACATGTATATAGATCCCTGATAGGCAGATCAAGCACATAGTCCCATCGGAGATGGACGATAAACCGGAACCCCGTGTGAAAGCACGTTAAAGACCCCTTGATGGCTGCTCAGAGTGTCATCCGGGAAAAATTATATATACTAAGTCCTATCAGTTGTAATGATGTCTCACGACGTATCAAAGTAACATATCAAGATCAGGTATATGTGTGTGTGTATATATTTCCGATATTGTTGTACGAAATCACATTTTCATAGATAAATTTGCTATCCAGCGCCCCTAGTCATCATGTCAAGAATATAAAACAATTGGCTTATCTTAAAAATAATATTACCCCAATTGCTAAAAGTAATTGATAAATAGACATGCAAAGTTCCTTTATGAATATATGGCAATTTTTGTATTTAACATTTTTAAATAAGACAAAACTACATTGATATTTCAACTTTCTGTATATAAATGAGAGTGAGCAAATTATTTTCAAGAACCTCATTTCTACTAAAAAAGTCAAAAAAACAGACTAGGGATACATGTCTGTGGTGTAATACCCACTGTGGGCAACATCTTGGTAAGAAATTGTTGTGATGCTGAAATGGCATATTATTTCTGTTACAATTAATGATCAAAGGTCCTTTGAGATGGGACAAGTTAGTCTAAATATTGTTTTTCACCAATACAATCCATATAAAACAAGCAAAAAAGACTGAGATACGAACACAAACTATTCTGCATTACTTCCAAGTTCACAATTCTTATCAGCTGCGAGAGAAGCGAAGAGTCCCAGGAAAAATTGAGAATATGAAGCATTTGAAAAAAATCAAAATTTTTCCTTTAGTAATTCATATTACAAACTCTACAAATAATGTTTATAAGTCACTAGTCGCATTATATATTTGGATAACAAACAAATACTTAGTATTTTCAATGAACAGTAAGTTAGTTAATGCAATATTCCCCATCTAGTTTAAGGGACTCCTTGGAAAGGGTTCGGAAAAACTGTGTTCCTTACAATTCTTACATGTTGCAAAGAATAAGGCAACCGTACAAAGAAGCAGCATTCTACAATTTGCAGAGCAGGTTTCGACTTCGTGATGTTTCGAGATGAAAGCTTCGTGATGTTTTGAGATAACGGCTTCAGCTTGGGCTTTGTGATAAGCCAGTGCTTCAGTTTCGAGAGTTGCGGCTTCGTACCCATGTCTGGGGGTTTCACTTATAAACAGAATTGTACCGCCTCAAGGAATGTACAGTATATGGAATATTTTTCAACAGGGCCACATGTCTCGGCTGGAAATTCCTAGCCACCTGGTGGCCGGGAAATTTGGTTTTTCGTAGGAATTTTTAAGAAAGAAAAAGAAGGTAATTTGCCTCGAGCTTGCAATATTTCCCGCTGAACAACGTGTAATATGTAAGTAAAATACCTAAACCCCGAATCCCAATGCGGTCATCGTTCTACCTGACTGACTGGCCCCATTGCAGTCGTCATTGTAGTATATAATTATATGAGATTTACGATCACACGCTAAATACTGGCAGATTCATGTTAACACTTTTC
>JAUUEB010054640.1:0-16018 GCA_032362205.1 Clione limacina
GAAGATGATGTGACCACTGACTGGCAAACCAGAATGCAAATACAAGAGGGCAAACAAAAACCTCTTCAAATCTCAGTCTGACATCCTTTATATCCTACAGGTCCTCAGTCAGATTATTGATTATTGTTTGTCAGGTTTTTCTGCTTAAGAAATTGTTTTATTACAATTACGTCTATTCATATTGATGATTATAAAGGTATGATGTGATAACGCAAGCAGCCCTGCTAGTTTATCCTTAACAAAAAGCTGTTATTACAAATTCTGAAACAATTATTGATGTTCTTTTCCTATTATATCTTCAGTCAAGACATTATGTGTTTGCGATGCGCAACTGCTTCTACCTGATGCTTTGTTGTCTGCTAGCCATTGTGCTTTCCCAGCTACTGAGCTGCACACTGCTGCTCCCACCTGTTATGGCCGCGCAGCATGTCTTATGGCTGGTAATAGTGGTGGTCCCTGCCATAAGTCTCTCTTTGATGGGAAATCCTAATGAGTCTCGCACCATGAGTATGGCTACACATAAGAACATAGCACATGTCAATTATAGGGTAAGCTTACCTTGTAGTTAGTTTTCTTTACTGCTACAGCTCTACTTTAGGTTCCATTTCTTTTGTTTTTGCAATTTTATCATTAGGGTAGCTGGATGATATTGTTTATGTTGGTCATTGATCTAACTGTTAAAACATTGTTATCTAGCTTTATACATTTATAGAAACTCATCTAAATTTAAGCCACGCATTTTGCTAAGTTGTATACCAAGATTGTTATTTTCAATTTCTGCTTAAAAGTTATCAGCAAAAAATTAAAGCAAAGGAATATTTGAAAATATAAAGAAACTATCAAACTGTTGTTTGGCCTTCATAAGAGAGACAAAATCTTGAATAATTTGCTTTATCTTTTTTATGTTTGTTATATTTTTGAACCAGGGGTCATGTGATTCTCAAGCACTTTGGCCAGATTTTTACTTCTCAACAGTTTTACGCAAAAATATTCTCACAGTGTAGTTTATATTTGCCACAACTACAAAGTTATGTACATTGATATGTTGATTTTATAATTTTGTTTTGATAATAAGGAAATGTTAAATGTTAATGAACTGCATTTTCTTAGATGTCCTTTTTTCAGGAAGGAAGAGTTTTTGATTGATTTTCATTGATAATCATAATTCATTAATTTTATGGCTTTGTTTCTTGTTCCTAAAATTTCAGATGGTTGTGGAATTTCTTGTGCAGTTTTGCACCCGGTTTGTTCCCTCTATCATTGTGGCAGTTGCATGCTTTGCCATCATACTTCACTCTTTTTGTGAGAACACAACGACACCTCCATGTTCTCTATATAGCAGGTAATAATAATATACTTTTAGTAAGTCGTTCTTATTGTAAATTGGACAATCAAACATATAAAATTAAAGGCTCTTCACACAAAAGGTTATCTGTTTAGCAAAAGTAAGTAAATACAAACTAGACAATTAATTTATTAATAATTTAGTAAAGGAATGTTGTCAAGTTTTTGTATTTTAAATGAAAATAAAGTTCACAAAGATTAGCTCTTTCATATTTTCTGTAAAAAAAACTGTTTATTTGTTTTTGTTTCTTTAAAAATTTTAGAAATTACCAGACTCGACCTGTAACAAGAATAATTCTCAAATTATTTTTCAGACATCCTATCAATGGTACCACGATTGGAACTGAATGGACCAACACATTTCAAGGTGGTCTGATTATTGCTCAGAATATCTTCCACTTGTACTTTGTTGTATTTCTTGGTAAGAATTCTTTCATGTATGATAGTTCAAAAAGTTCAAAATTTGGGCAGCCTTATACAAAAGTTAATTTTGTTAAAACGTGGGGCACTTATGTTTTGTGATTTTTATATGAAGTCCAATATTAAACAATATCTTTCAAATGTATTTTTTGAATGGCTGAGAGAAAAATGTAAAATAATTTGGGATTAACAAATTACAATGTAATATGGATATAGCAGTCTCAATTTCAGGATGATTTAAGCTACTCTATCATTTTATAATCTGAGTAAATTCTACATGTGAAGATTATTTAAACCCAAATGAGAAAAACAAAGGCTCACACGTTCAACTCCAAATGCAAGAGCTATTATAACCAGCCTCCCTTTAAGTGGCAGAAAACACCAAAAATGTTATAAGCATGTGAAGTAATGCAATTTCCTGGTCTGCTCTTGACCAAGTTGACTTCATCTGAGTTGGTAGCTAGCAGGCATACAAAACAAAAAAGAGACACTAATAAGATCTGCAAGATTAAAGATAGTTTAATCTAAAAATAATTTTTGTGTACATTTATTCACAGTGGCAATATCAATGAGCTTGGTGCATTGGCAAGATCATTTATGGCAACGCTGTCCTTTCTATAACCTTCTTTGGTCTTTTACAGCAGGAGTCTTGTGAGTAATGGTTTAGGCAGAAAATTCAAACTTGACATTTACTGTAAAGTCCTTTTTTGTTTGTCTTGTTTTCACGAATCAAAGAAGTTTGTTTTTCAACCTTAGTCATTCAATAAAGGCACTGTGGTTTCACAATCATCTAGTAGTAGCATATTTTTTTTATTGACACAAGCAACATTGCATAGTTGCATTCTCACTAAATGCCTGTGAAGAGGATACGCTAGGAGAATATATTTCATTTCCTTAAGAGCTGAGTTGCTCCCAGTTTCGTTTAGTTTTATTCAGATATATTTTGTGAAAGATTTATATTCACCAATTGTTAATTTCCTCATAAAAAAGGGCTTTACAGTACCCGATGAACAATGAAGCTGTTTATTTTTTTTTCCTTTAAGTTGGCTTGAAGAATCATCAACACACCTTAGATTTAGGGAAGTTGTACAAAAATCCAAATCGCCTTTGATACATATTATTGCACATGCCATACATGCAAAAACACACATACCTTTAGTAGTTTCAAGAACAAATAAATTCATTGTCTATCTTGTCATTCAAAATTAAATTTAACAGAACAAATTTGTGTTTAGTCTTTGATACAATTTTGGGAGAAATATGACGACTTCATATAAAATATACTGAATGTATTCAAAGCTTTCCTCATTACCGTAAAATTTTACCTAACAATTACATTTATACAGCAAAAAGTAAAAGTTTACTGATATATGCAGCATGATTAGTTTTATTTTGAAGTGTTTCAGAAAATATTTTGTTTTAATTTCATTGTTTCATTTGTCCTCAGGTTGCTATTACAGATTATATTCTCTCTAGTGGATAGTTATACTCGTATGACTTGGTTTGGAACATCCATGGACCTGTCTGATATCCATCCTGTTGTGTGGGTGTTGGGTGGTGTCTGGCCTCTTATCACAATCTCTTTGAATGAAATTGCCAAGAGGAGAGAAATCAAGTGAGTTCAGATATAGATATGAAACTTTTCTAAAGATCAGAATCATATCACTCTCTCTGAATTGTTACAGGTTTTTACTTCAAATTTGTTAGTGAGAAAACGGACTGATTTTTGTTGAATTGCTGGCTGATTTTTTATTATTTTAATGTTTTTTGTACTACCTACAAGGTTGGTTCCTTTAAATCTGGGTAAAGTATCAAGTCAAAAATGTCTCAGTCTAGTCGTTTTTAAAATCACGTCTTTCCATTTGTTTATCTTATGACTGACATGCTTCTTTTGCAAAAATTAACAAGGTTCAACATCTCTTATCCACTTCTAAGCATATAAACTATCGAATAAACAAAACAAATAAAAAAGAAGGGGGCCCACTGACTAATGTTAGTCCAAGAGATGTGCAATATATTATAAGTCTCATGATTCAAATGATAGTTTTTTAATGTAACCAAGGTGTACTTATAATCATTTCACAACCATGAAAATTTGTCCCATTGAGGGGGTCGGACCCACAATGCTTTAAGACAGTTGGCTCAAAAGTCTGACACCTTAGCAACTCTGCCATGGTGCCCCTTGCTATGATTTGATTGCAAGGCTCAAAGGTTTTTAAGGTATCTTTTCATTATTTGATCATCCGAGATAGCAATAAAAAGGGTCAGATTATATAGATAGAACTGAATGTCCAAATTGTCTTTTCATCTTTTCTATATCTCTTGTTTAATGTTTACAGTCTTGAATCATTGCTGGATTTTTGTTTTTTCTCAGACTTGCTGTGCGACGACAGAGAAGGGCAAGGTTGGACTTTGATACCAAGTTGGGAATGAACTCACCATTTTAAAAGACATAACTAGAGTAGTGCATATATATTATTACTCAATCTTGTCTCTGTATTTGAGTTTGTTAATGCATTGTATGTTAGAGCAACAAATCGAAATGTGGGATTTGTAATTGACTATTTATCTTTAAAGTTTTAAGAAACTACAGTAAATTTGCTTATTGTTATGACACTTAATATAATAATGTGTTTATTGTCACAGATATCCAGGTGTTGTAACTACATACTATATTATTGGTGGTTTTTATCACCTATGAACTCAGATGTTGTTTGGAACTCTTTTTGAAATTTCTTTTTCATTTAAAGATATCACTCTCATTCCCTGTTGTTGAAGTTGTTATTTTAAAAGTAGGGACAAACGTTTCTATTGAAGAAGAAACCCACATTCACAATCAATCAATTCAGTTGTAGGCTTAAAGCCAAAGAGTGTTACAAAATGTCTTATATTATATGTGACTTCCACAAAATAGAATCATAAAATATTGGCTTGAAGTCCTATTAATCCCTTAGATCTGTGATTGAAGCTCCATGAGAGATATTCAATCCATTGACAAAATCTATATTATTACAATTAAAATTTCATACATTCCATAGTTAATGTAAAGATTGTATATGTTGCTTACTTTTAATGAAGTATTTACCTAAAGTTATGAAACAGTTTGATTTCATTATAGTGTCTTAAATTCCTTACTGTTATTTACATGACAAAAGTTTAAATGGCTGAAAAGAAAATTATAACTTATGAGGTCTTGCCTTATTTTTTATTTTTGTCTTAAAAATGTGTTAAAAAGTTTCTTTAAGTCAACTATTATGTCCTACTTAATTATTCTAAAGAGTTTAAGTCTGTAATAGTAATACATTTGTAAAGTGAATCTATTTGCTTGAACATTTTTTTTTTCTTGACATTAAATTATCCTATTTAGGAGACAATTATTTCAGATTTTATGAGAAATGTTAGTTCAAAATTAGGGTATGTTTATTTTGTTTTCTTGTATCCATGTTGTGGTCATTAAAGGTATTTGTACTTAATTTGTCAAAGAAGATAGTGTTCAAAGATTTTTGAAAGCACTCCAAAACGTTGACAAAATGAGATTGTAATTTGTTTTATTTTTTTAACAACAGTAATTTATAATTTTTTAAACATATTTGATATTTTAGACAATAACTTTTTTATCATGCAACTCCCTCTGTTGTATGCTCATTGTTTGATAATATTGAGCTTCTATAACTGGAGTTTTTTTTTCATATCTCTAGATATTGTGCAATAACTTGTATCTTTAAGACAAGCATAATTATGAAATTGTACCTATTATTATTATGTGCATTAACATTGTCTGTGACTTTCAATAATTTGGTATTGAAATGTTGTTAATTAATGTGACATACCAAAATGATAATTGTGTTGATTGAGCTACTACTATCACTGATCTTTCTGCATTAGAAAATCCATTTGGAAGCGTTATCCTCTTTTGGCCATTCATCTCAAATCGGCTTAATAAAGATTCCATCACAATATTCTATAAATGGAAATTTCTTGTTTCATTATCATTAAACTCTTCTTGTGCCTCCACTGTTTTTTGTATTTTTATAATTTTTAGTGGAAAAGAAGTTGGTGCTTAGTCCTTTCCTAGACATTTTATCCTAGTTTTTATCTGATATTAAGTTTTGTCTGTCACAGTTACATGATATAGTATTAGCTCCTGCACTTGATGAAATTGTAATCTGCCCCCATCTTTCTCTGTCTTTTCCTACCTAGACAAAATTATGTATCTTGATTCTACTTGAGGAGGTTATGTTGCCAATGAGCCAAATTGTGGTCTTTTTCTGTTACTTTTTCAAGCGTTCATGGAAATCATTTTCATTAGCTCTGTGTTTTGTGTACAACCACAAGTTGTATTAAGATAATTGTATATTAATGAATTTAATTTTTCTTAATGCGTCACAATATGTCCATAATTGTCAAAATAATTTTAATGTCATACTGAATTATATTTTAAGAGATTTTCATGATTACTTTGTCATGTTTTCAAATATATTCCATTGTTTAAGCTTTATTTATGCCAAACACAAACCATGCCAGTTTCACTACCAATTACAGTCTTCAGTGTAAACCTTGTCATTGTAAAATACATCATTTACATTTGCATAAGAGTTTATGTAACTTTGTTGATTATTGAGTTTAATGTTCGTTAAATACATTTGAAGGGTGCAAGGGGGAAACCAGCGATGTCAATTTTTTGACCTCTGACCTCTATATGAAAGTGAAATAAGTTCTCATTATTTTTTTATTCACTCGATTGCTGTTATCTTTCATCTGATTGGTCATATGGTCATATTAGTCCAGAAATTACCAAACAAGAGGCAAAAAACAGAAAAAGTCACTACAAAAATTATCATTTTTTGGCAAACCAGTGTCGACATTTTGCCATTGTGTGACTCTGGTATCAATTTTTGACCCTTGGAATTTTTTGGATTTTTTTCATCTTATTTATACCTTTAATTTGAGTGGTCAAAAACTAAAATAGAATTATCAGAACTCAAACTGTGCTGTGTTTCACTTTACAAGGGGAAAACAAGAGATGTCAAGTTCGGAACAAATTGTCATTATGACGTAATAACAAGAGCATCCATTTACTAAATGACAAAATATTTTTTCTTACAATTAAAAAATGCATAACCTTTATATACCTTTTATTTCAATAATAAATATTGATTTTAGCAGTAGTGAGAAGTCCTTAAAGTACAATTTTTACTTTTTTTGAACGTTGAAAAAAGTGACATCACTGATTTTCCCCTTGCACCCTTCATTTGTGTAAAGTATTAATTACTTATCAATTCTCTGAAAAATTATCAGATGTATTTTCAGACAAATTATTTTTGACAAACTCATTTTGTTTGGGTTGATTTGCAGTGATTAATAATTTCCTGCCTATTAATAAAGATTATTAAAAAGATATGTTCGTCCCGTATTTTTAAAGTTGATTCGTGTTTTGCAACTTATAATTGTTTACACTGTCATCTCTGTAGTCAAGCTGTTTCATCTATTCGTAACTTTGCCACTGCTTTGTCAAAACATTGTATTACTTTTCATTTAAACCTCATGTTGTCATATGGTGATTATCATCCTACCTCATAAAATGAACTTTGCTGCGTAAATCTCAGCTGTATAACCCTACTACAAACATTGTTTAAATCTAAGCATAATATATTCTGAAAACTTGTCTTTATAGATAGTATTTTTTGTATGTCTGAAGTTTTACCCCAAGGCCAGTCCTTCATAGCTGTACCACATGAATCACATTATATGTAAATGATGTATGTTACTCAATAGAGTAAAACAATCTATCTATTAACCTGTTTTATGGAACAAATTTGTGTTTTTAAACATAATCTTGACAAGTTTTGATAAAGTATAATGATATCAATTACTTATTATAAATACTTAAAACTAAAATGGATCTGTCAAGAAAGACACATAGTCTAGATGGGCATTCACTGCTTCATATATTAAAAGAAATCCTGATAGGGGAAAATCATTCACTAAGGCAATGATAAACTGAAGGACCTCCATGAAGAGGTCAACTGAATCACCAACAAGATGTTGTTGGATACAACCAACTGGCATAGCCTAATATTGACTTTGCTGAGATGGAGAAGAAGCTCTGTACATGTGACAACTGCAGGGATCCCAACTCTGACACTAAGCAACTTCACAGCTTTTCCTTCTTTTTATAGACTGACACTGAAAGGGGGAGTTTTCCAACAAGTGCCAATTTGGGAAGAGAAAATGTAAAAACTTATGGATAACTAGCTTAATCAGATATATTAATTTTCTAAAATGGTTAATAGTTATCCCTATGGCCTTTTCGCCTCAATGAAAGTGCCTCATAACTTTGAAATCTGATCCAAGTAAATGTGATAAAAGATTATCCGGGGTGATTATTTGACAAATTGACCTTGAAAAGTATTTTCTTGAATTATACTTGATGGTGTATTAAAATTCATGATTGTAAATGCAAATTAATGCAGCTATATTTCCACATTTTGTTATCATTTCTTTAGTGAACATGATATAATAGTTTATTGGTTCAATTAGGAAAACAAATTTAGCTTTGAATGAAGGTAGATTATGAATTTATTTTACACTCAAGTGATAATATATCGAGATTTCTTACCCTTCTGGAGTAGTCTAGTTTTGGGTGTTTTTTGTGTACATACGTTTTATGTTGTTTTAGTAAAATTGTAAGCCAAATTATTATGAAAATCTAAATAAATATGTTGTTATTCTTGTACAAAGGTTTTGTTGTTTGTTTTGTACAGAGCATAAAAATTATTAAAATTCAAATGTATATGCTTTAAAGGACACAAAAGCTGGAATCACTTTAGAGGAAGGCTTTTTTTTTAACAAGCCAAGTAGGTGGAGTGAATCATTTTCCTTGGCACTTGTGCATGAGTATATATTCAGTACAGTATCTTATATTATAAAACTCATTAGTCTCATGCCCCCCCCCCCCCCTTGTCACGCGTCACATTTTGGTGCTCACAAAATTGAATTTAATCGGAAATTACATTTTAAAGAAATCAAACTGCAGGCTTACCTGCTTATATACATCAAGCAATTTTATTGGTTGTGTGAAGGAAAGTGTAACGTTAGACCTAAAAATATTCAGCGTTCTTGCTCATATTATGAATCTGCTGAGAGCAAAAATGTCTGAAAGACAATATAACATATATGTTGCACATTCTAAAGATTTCTTAGCAGATAAAATTGAAGGAAGAGTACTCGACAAAGACCATCTGGACAAATTTCAAAATTACCTAGCTATTAACTATTGCCGTCTAAATGTCTAAATAAAGAGTAGCTTCTGACAAATAGCAGTATCCCCCTGGGCAAAGGGAAGCACCAATGTTATAAAAAAAACATGCAATAAGTAAAAACATTAGTGTGTGTTAACAAAACTTGTACTATGTAATGGTCTGTTTTATTTGCGGCAAAGGTACTATACTAAGGCTTATTAAGATATTGCTATATAAAATCATGTAGTTTCGGCAAATCATACATACTGAGTAGAGTAGTGCAAAATTACATGATGTATACATCTTGCGTATTAATATAAGGAATAAATAAAAAGAAAACTGTTGTAGAGCACATCAGTGCAAATACTTAATATATGAGTCTAATGAACCTTTTTCAACCTCCTCTTTTACACTGATTTCTCTCGTTTCCATCAAGTACTCTTCTATTACTCTCTTATGTTCCTTTTTAGAGATAAATAAATACAGGGTTTTACAGAACTGCCTTTATTCTTTTTTATACTGCCTGTCCTAATTAAGTAAGATAGTTGCTTTTGACATAAAGTAAAAAAGACATAATAAGTGAGTTTTTTTATCAACTAAATCTACTCTTGTAGTAGGATTGAATGGTCAGGTCAATAAGAGAAATGTAAAATTATGTGTAAGACAAGAGAATACATCAAAAAAGTAGAAGGTAACTCTCTTTTTTCTTTTAACCAAAGAATGACATTATTGATTCAATCCACACACAAAAACACGCAAATTCATGAAACGTCAAAGGGTTTTATTTGTCTTTTCTTTTATGAAATAAATTACTCAACCAAAATTAGCTATATATTTCTGTAAGACATCAGTATCATGTCATTGGTCTGGACAGGATTAATGGAATTCAATAAAACATGCATAGAATGACAACATTAACTAACACTGAGAATGAAAAAAAAATATCACAGTTCATTTATATTTATAGTGGTCCATTATCATAACACAAAACAAATTTGTCTAAGAACCTAACAAATCTCTAAAATGTGTTATAGAATCATTCACAGCTAATTAAGAAGCATTATTTTCAATTAATTGGGAATCGTTTATTCTGAAGTGTGTAAACAAACTATTACTTACTGACAAAACTGCTTTCCTAAATTCAGAGTACACTCTTTTTCATCATAGCATTTGTAAAGAACTTATGAACGATCAAGTGGAGAGGAAAAGGCAGATCTTGTAATAAATTGGACGGAAGATGTGAAACATTTTCTGGGGTGGTCTATGGCAGAAAGGGTAAACAGTGCCATGGACGTATGTGTTAAAATATCCCGAGGCAAACCCCAAGGAGAGAAACTCAAATTAATGGAGTCCCAATTGGATCATGATGATGTTGTCCTTCGACTTAGAGAAGTAAATATGAAAATATACTTCAATTTTGACAAGGCATCCCCTATGCTTTATATACATTTAAGCTTGTAGGCCTAAACTTTTTACAAAGTAAGTTGTCATGAGAACTTTATACACTCACTCCTCAAACATTTGCTCTTCCTCAAATTCTCTGGCACATTCAAACATTTACCAAGTTCAAACACTGACTTTCTGTACCAAACATTCAAGCAATTAAAGATTCAGACATGCTCAAAGTCAGCATACATTTCACCCAAGCACAACTTTTGATGATTATAAAATATTCCCTTTTTACATGACACATAAAACATGAGCTCTGGTCAAGTTAAGGGACTGGCACCATGTTGTCTTTTGCCCATTTCTTCATTGTACGGATCATGTATTCCACCTGAGGGTTGCTGGTGTTTCTCAACATGTTGATTATATCTCGCAGAGTTTCCCTGAAAAAAAAGAAGCAAAAATATATTGGAGTATGGCTTACAAAAATTGTTTAACAATTCAAATTATATATTTCTGAATTTCTATTGATTGTTGAACATTTTTGGTTTTAATTCCTAGTGTGAAAATGCACTGATGAAATCCGATCAGGGACCATAACTCCTGTTTGTCACAATATCTTAGTGCAAACTTGTTTTTCTAGTTTTACAAATGTATCTGTTTTTTTATAACCAAAAGAGTCTATTTTGCAAGTTTATGTACTTTCTGTTTTAATTTACAAAGGGAATTATATTTTTTTGTCTACCATTACCATTGTTTTTTTTCTTTCTTTTATTCTCTGTTTTCAGCTCAAACTCAGCATCTCCAAAAACTATTTTACCTGTAGGTTGGTTAGTTGGCTATTTCATATAAAAAACAATAACTTAACAAAAGAAGTAACAAGAGAACTCTTGAAAATCTCAACTAAAACTTGAACAACTGCAAAAAGCAAACAGGAACGTTAGTATGAACTTGTATACCTATCACAACATCAGTTTTTTGTCTCTGCCCCATTTACGAAACTTGAGGATGATGTCCTCAACCTGTGGGTGTCTGCTGTTAAGTAACAGCTGTGACACCTCCAGCAACATGTCACTGGAATATAACGGGGACCGCTTCCCACTTGGTCCATACAGAGAGGTTAGCAATAAAAGAAGTTCTACTTTGTTGTTTATGTGAGAGAATTATTTCATTAATCTGAACTTTATATCATACTAGTAGCTCAAAGCAATACACAACTTGAGCTTTTCATTAATACCTCAAAAATTTGATAATAACCTGCAAAATCAATTGACAAGATATAATAAGGAATTTTATTGCATTTGCTAAATGCAAATCATACACGATTTACTAGAACAATAAACATTTACGATATAGAAAATAAAGTGTGTTGACACAATACCACGAGGAGTTCACAAACACCTTAAAACCGCGACGCCTAAAACAGTAGAAAGCGTGACAGGAAGCTCAGTTAGCAACACCCACCTTAAAACCGCTAGGCAACTCACAAACGCAAGAAACATCGATTCTTTCCACACTGATCAGTAGCTTTTTCTTTTAGAGGCCAGTTTTGTGGAATTTGTGTTTGGAAATGATTGATTCTTGCTGATTTTCTCAGTCTCTAAGTATCAATTATCTTAAAATTCAAAAATATGTTTTATCTTAGATACAAATATACATCCAAACATGAGTGAACTGCAACCTGTCTAAAATGTTGGCATCTCCAAGCTAGTTTCTACTAGTCCTATAGTTGCTTTTCCTATTTAAAAGTCATGTCTTAACAGCTACCTGTTTTCAGTGGCCAATTTCAGCAGGTCCAAAGGGTGACCGCTTTAGACAAACTTGACTTTATATAAATAGTATCTTATATATTTTAATAACAAATTTATTGTTAATTCTTTTGAAGATATACAAGAAGCATTTATCACTCAAAAACACTACAGCATTGTCACACATAAATGATGTAGCAGTATTCATAAATGATGTATTGAAGAAGAATTGTCACTCACCTTTGCTCACTGCCTGCAATGATCAGCTGAAACACACCCACACAAGCTCCTCTCTTGCCCTCCCAGTACTCAGGATTTGGATCTAAGCGCTCAAGAACATCAAAAGCTTTGGCAGCATAGTAGAACTGCCCCATCTGAATTTGAAAACAAATAAGGAAGATTTGTTAAAGAATGATGATGGAATACTGTTTCTAATAAATACCCTGATATCAACAATACCCTGAAGATGAGATTTAAAACAGGTAAATAAACATTTCATAATAAATAAATTCACCAAAAGAACCATTTTAAAACAGAACCATTATCTATAAGACTAGAAATAAACATAAGTGGGAAAATAAAAACCCTAAAGGAAATTTGATTTAGTCTTTATAACCCAAAATGATACAAATTATTTACATGTTTTTACCCTAAACATAATCTTGTGTTGTCCATTATATTCATCAATTTAAACATCAGTGTTATCAGGTAATTACAGAGAGAACCAACATGCTAATACTAAAATACCCAATAACACTTGGGTTTTTTTAGTAACCAAGCCGCAGAGCAAAGTGTGACTGATATTGTTTGAACTGGATGTCTTCCACAAAAGCAGTAAGTCATTGACACCCCATTTTTAGTAAGACAGGCTGAGTTATAATTAACCATCTTACCTTATAACAATCATTGGCAATAAGTTGCAGGAGACTGAATGATTCGCCAGATGTTTCCATTTTAAGATAGAGTTCCCATGCAAGCCGGGCCTTTCTGTTCATTATATCTGTAAAATGAGTCACCAAAATATGGTTACAGTTTATGATTAAAATTAGAATGCTCTTATATAGAAGGCTCGTTTCAACATGACATATATGCACTGGGAGATAAATTCAAGCTTAAATAAATAAAAATAATTCAACCAATACACATTTCATAAAAGATATAGCTTGTATTCACAGGACATACCTGACAAGATTAAATCCTATCTGGTCTCTATGACAATGAATAATAAAAACTTTAAGCCTGTAAGAATACAACCTGTGTGAACCTAAAGCCATGTAAATAAACTATTGCGTTGTAAGCATAAAATTCAGTGGACAAGAAACTAAAAGTTACTTACATGTTCTTGCCAACCAACTGAGATAAGTGTAATCATTTTTTGTCTTCTCATTTTGAATCAGCAAGAAAATCTGAGGATGTAGAGAAATAACCTTACAAGTAAATGATGTGGTTATTTAATTCAAATTATATATGTAAAACTAAAAATATTTAGATCTCTAAAACTAAATAAAAATAACAACTTTAGGATAGAGAAATATGGTGGCTACATATACACAATACACAGAGTACACAAAAAAGAGATAAATATAAATCATGTACGCCTAAATCAATTTAGAGTTAGTTCTGCTTCTTCTTTGTCATTATTAATCTAGTAGTAGTAAGATTCAGATATTCATTAAAGCAAGTCTCAAGCACCAACTCAAGATACATTATCCCCAGACTACCAGAAAGAAGCCCTGTAGACTAGAACAAACAAAAGAAGAGGAAATAAGGAGTTGAGATGGATCAGTCACATTTACGGAATCAATCTAGAAAAATAAATACAAATGCCCTGCCCTGGAACCCAGAAAAAAAGACCCGGAAGGCAATCATAGACATTGAGAATGGACATTAAGGCTGAACTAACACAGCTAGGACTGAACTGAAGGTATAAAAAAGAGCACAAATACAGAAAGACCTGGAAGATATTTCTCCAATACCTATGCCCCAGGGATCTAGAGGGCAACAAGGCAAGATGATGATGACCAAAATCTAGTAAGTTTTTTATACCTCTTCTGCCTCCTTGAAGTTTCCGACTGCAGCTTTAGCTTGAGCGTAATTAAAGTTGAACATATCATCATTGTAGAAATAGCTCTGTAAAAAATATGGTACATAAGTTAATATTGTTCACCAATCCAAACTCATCACACTATCATATCTGTTAACAAATACAAGACACTAAAATTTCTTCTTGCTTTTGTTCTGTTTCTAATAAATTGTAGTCAAAGCAATTACAAATAATGAGTATAAATTCAATGCTTTTGCTGTAGGGTTATTTAATGAAAAGGGCGGGAAATGTTCCTCCGTAATTTTTTTTACTTATACAGGAAAATACTAGCATCAGACTCCCAACCCCCAATTAGTATTTTGGGGGGCTCCATCTCAGTTTTTGTCTAATTTCAATAAGAATGGTACCAAAATGCTCAGGACACTATCCAGCATCATATCAGATAGAGACCTTTTAGATTTTAATCATCACCCTTTTATAGCCCTACCCCAATAAAAATGCATTTTTACAGTAAGCATAGAGACAAAACTTGTGTATCCACTCATACATTTGATTATGGTTTTTGACGAATAGATGTCTTCCAGAAAAGTATTATAAGACATTCGAGTGCAGATAATCAAATACTTTCATAAAGTGAATAAACTTCTAATTTTATTCAGATGTGGGTTGCCCATTGTGACAGCCTTACAGTGCATGTTAATATCCCATTTGAATGATAAGGTATATTGTATCTGCAAAATTTAGTTAGTTAAATACTTAAGAAATACCTTGATTGAATTAAAGTATATCAAAACATCTTCAAACTGTTTGAGAAGGAAGAAACATGAAGCCATGCACTGCCGTCCTGGAATTGTGTCTGTAAAATAAAATTAGTAAACTCGTGAGCGATCAGTGGTTATATATATTGCAACTTAAGACAACACTTTAACAATAAAATTTGTTTTATTGCTATCGAAATGCCTCATCAACATTTATTCTAGTATTCAAAGAAAATGAATGTAGAAAATAAAGGAAAAATAATAAAAAGAGAAAGATGAAAAGGAATACTTAGAAAAAATATTCAGTTAATCAAATTGTATTCTTGATGGTAAGATCCTATATATGAAATGGGGGTCGAAAGACTATAATCTGCGCAAGATGTACAGAAAAGTAACAAAACATTGCAAAAGGAAAATAAGCCTGCCAAAGAACTTGTGGTGGCGAATTCTAGAGACTGAGATATGATGGACTTGAAAGAAATGGAGAGAACGTAAGCAACTAAATCAGGACAGATCAAAAGGAAGATTTCTTGTTAATGGCATATGCTCCTCTATAATGGAGTTAATTATGACTTCTGTAAAAAACAACCTTTGTTTTTTTTTAATTATTATAAGTAGCAAAGAGTGACTACTGGTGGTAGCAGATATCAAAAAAAGGTGGCTTTGTTGCAGGTTGTTTGGGTAAGATGAAATTCATACAACGATGGTGGGTACCTTCTGGGCAAATTCTTCGATGTCCTCGGTCTCACTGACAAGCTGCACTCCCCTTTGGGGGTGGGAAGTTTCTACTCAACAGCAGAGAATAGCTATTAATCACTCTACAATAATTATTATGATAACATTAAACTTGCAATATTATTTTGGATTGATGTATATGTCTGTGTTTGACCATTTATATGTCTGTTAAGTCATTATTATTTTGTACTGATTAAGAATTTATATCCAAAATTTATTCACATTTGTAGTGTAAATTTTTGTAATTTTTTAAATTTTCATTTGGGTTGCTACCCTCCTCTTTTTGAAAAACACATGTTTTGAATTGTTCATTGGTGGTTTTAAGATTTGTTCATTTCTTTT
>JAUUEB010054751.1:0-16018 GCA_032362205.1 Clione limacina
TGTGTTGCTGCGCAGCGCACTGCCTTGCACGATAAAGTTGCGCACGATTGGCTGGACGCCCGCGCTACCGGAGAAGAGGATAGCTGCTGATGAGTATTTTTCTATGTAGTCCCATCTAATTAGTTTTTATTCCATAACTCTGTCAATTATTAACGTATATTGCTTGAATTACATAGGCGTCTTTGTCGGGTTGAATTACAACATCGTACGCAATTTGAAGTCAACCAGTTGTGTCTTTCTTGAGTTATTGAGTAGACAGACAAACACCTATCATCACATACACGAGCACCAATTCTTGGTGTCGTGAAAAACCAAATCATTTGCAGCGACCCAAAGCCACAGACCCCATTGTTCTCCGCTTCAAATGTTAAGATGGATAGCGACTGCCATTTGGCATCAAAGAGAAGCACTAATATGTTAAACAATGAACATGTAGCGTGTGGAGCAGTTTACTTATGGTTTCGAGTTTTAGATATCAAAGTAAATGCTGAAGACAGATAGATACCACCATTTGAGCAGGGGTAGCACAAAAGATTTTAACAAAAAACACAAGTGTATAAAAACAAAAAATCAGTCAACTATCCATGATTGAGTTGTTTAAGCTGATAGCCAAAAACAAAACAAAGAAATATGGAAAGACAGGACAGTATATAATATCAAGATCTGATGCACAAGGAGTTGATAAGAGAAAGTATGTAGATATATAGTGAATAAGGAGTCACTCACCTTTGGCTTTGCCCTGGAGTTGGTTTCTGTGGATCTTTCTGGAAAGGGCTGTCATTCTGATATCTTGGCACTTTTGGCTCTCCACCACCACCACCACCACCTCTCCTATCATCTGACTGAGATCTATGACCTTCAAAGAACTGAGAGTTGAGCACAGTTGTCTCATGTCTTTCATAACATTGACTAGATTCATTTACTTTACCACTACCACTAATCTTTTCCCCTTGGCTGCGCCTCTGGTAATCACGACCTCTAAGTTGATGCTGCTCATGTTCTAGTGCGTAAAGTGCTGCTTCTTCCTGTACGCTGTTTTCAGTACGTGTAGGAGATGGTCCGTATATATACATGCCACTGTCAGCACCATGCTGAGGTGAAGAGCCATTTAAACTGGCAGCGAAGTTGTTGAGCAGAGACTGGCGCTGCTGCTCATAGTACCTGCTCCCTCCACTGCCATTCACACCAACTCCTGTGGAAGACACAGCAATCTCACTCATGGGGCGAGGCTGGTTTCGTCGAGGGGAGTCACGGAGTTTAACATTGCTTGCTACAGAGTTACGCCTTGAGTCATTGCCGGAAGAAGAAGAGAGTGGGACTTGTGCAGTCGCTGAGCGAGGCAGGTAGTGATCATCCAGACTTCGCTGATGGCTTGGAGACTGGCTATGGTGAGGAGATGATTCCTGTTTGCGCTGCTTGACTTCTCCATTAGTTTGCTGAGGCGGCTTATTACGAGATCTTACCGGACTCTGTTTGTTGTCTGGGGGCAGGGGGAGAGGACGGTTGGCCAAGGCTTGATGTTGTTGTATAAGGCGAGCCTGAGAGGAGAAATAAGTGCAAATTGAGAAATGCTGTTTGTATTGAATTGATAACTTTGGCATTATAATTTGATAAAATTGGCAGTCCTCTGCAGTTCTGTCAGGGGGCCATGAAGTTAAAAATTCAAGTCGGTGGGTTCTAGCTAGTTTGTCTCTCTATCAGTAGAAAGGAGTCGGCAGAACTGTAGGACATGTTCAGCTGATGGTCCAATCCAGACATGGGTATGAAGCCGGAACTCACGAAGCCGAAGCCAGGACACATCACGAAGCCGAAGCCAGCATCTAATTTTCATCACGAAGCCGAAGCCGGCTCATAAAAATAACACGAAGTCGGAGCCTTTGTTTTTAGAAAAAGGTTAAATCATCCTATTTCAGTAAAATAAAGTGCTATGTACCTTGTAAACAGTGTCTAGTTACCATTTTAACACTTTTGAATGGATTTGGAGAAGAAAAACACCAATTTTAATGAAAAAAGATTCCAGGATTTGTGTAAATATCACAAAGCCGAAGCCAGCATCTCAAAACATCACGAAGCCGAAGCCGGCTCTAAGAAATAACACTAAGCCGAAGCCGGCTTCTTACCCATGTCTGGTCCAATCTTAAATTTGGTGAACATATGGTGATGAAGCCTGTTATGTCCTGTTCTTAGTCTAAACAGGATTACCTGTTCCTCTCTGTTCATAAATTTATAGTTGTCATGTCCGGTATTCTATGCAATCCTCCTATAGGATTTAATAAGGGTTTTCCTTTCCTCGCAGATGAGTCTGCTACCAGGCTGCACTGATTCAGCTCCTTTCCTGACCAGTCTGCCCTTTAATTTCCAGGGATTTCCGCAGTGAGATGGCACCCACTGCAGGGTCAGTCTGTATCCATTGCTCATCTGCAACAGTTGTTTCCACAGATCTCCCAGCTTGGAGGGCTTCCAATACTGACCTTGCATCCGTGAGGATAACAATGTTGTTTTCCTTATCTTGTAATTCTTCAGCAGCAGCCATGATAGCCCTCACTTCTGATCCATAGTTGTTGCACAAATTACTGGTTGGTATGCTTGGGTGATTATATCCACAACAATGGTTCTCAAATTGTATGCACTAACACACATAGCAGTTTCGTACATACTACCCAGTCAAAGTATACTGATATGTGGTTGACCAGTCTTAGCACCAATATACAAATACCAGGGGCAGACCAGACAGATGCTAAATTTGCATCTATAAAAAGTCTTAGACCTGCTGCTCCCAAGACAGACACCTTTAAAATATTAAACCACAGTGCAGCCCAAATAGACAGCAAACAAACAAAATGAAAAATAACAATTCAACCTTCTTCCCAGTGAACTCTCATCATAAGACACAATATTTAAGACAATAAATAAAAAAAGCTAGAACTCACATTTCTTCTGTTCCTGAAGATGTATATATTTCTCCATGAAAGACCTGAAGGAGTGACCCTTAGAGTGAACATGAGAGGAAAGACATGACAAATCTGAAGCCTCTGCCATAGACAACACATGAAGAGCTGCATTGCATATCTGAAAAATAAAGAGGATTTTAGGTTTTTTGTATTTCTCTTTTTTTCTTAACATCAACTTTGAAAATGAAAAGTTCTTTGACACTTAATTTTATAATGATTAGATCATTTACAGTGACAGCTTATAGAAGAGGTATGCCCAATCAAATAAGTGACAGCTGTTTCTGTCATGTTTACACATGTTATTCAGCCCCAGATCTGCTTCATGCCACTTATCATTTTGATGCCATTTTCATCATACATTATGTGTACATCAGTGAAATGGAAATGTATTAACATTTATTGATAATACTGGGCCAATTAAAACATGAGGACTTACATAAAATATCTTTGACAAATTAAAATGATATCAAAAGCACAAGCAAACTTGTTCTGGGGCATGATTAAAGAAAACCCAAAAATAATGTTTAAAAAAAAGTTCTCACATGTTCAGTAAGTGTGTCTTTGTACTTGTACTCAGCAAAGTCATTGATGTTTTCAGCTGTCTCTAACGCTGTGACCAGACTGACCCACACTGTGCTGAACATGTCACTTGACCCGTACCCTTGTCTGTTAGGGGGACCTGCCAGACCTAAAGCTGCATTGATGCGAACCTGGTAGAAATAAGAAAAATATCATGTACTGTCTGAAGGATGGTAGTAATATCCTGTAGACCGTACAAGTGTGTACAAAAATACAAATAATTTAAATAAAAAATAAATAACTGTTAAAATTTCATTCAAAGTGATCTACAAAGGCTAGTAAATCTTTGAAATAAATTTGGCCCCACAACATTTCAGAAAAATGTTTCTAAAGTTGAAAATCGGGACATAAAAAATAAAACAAATTGTAAAGAATAAAAAGAGATATAACAGACTTGCAAAAAAACAAAAACAAGTTATAGATAAAAAAAAAGATGATTAGACAACTGCTGACCTTGAAGTTTGTACACGTCTGCACAACTTTGCACAACACAGTAAGGATTTCACTGACCCACGGTCTGTCGCTTGGCAAGTCTGTGTTCTGGAAGGCATTGCTAGCAGCATAGCAGCTGTTCCATCTCACCTAACAGGAAAAAAGAAATACATGAAAATAATCATTTTTAAATAATAGTTTTTCTTCAAATATGCTATTTCCCTGAAGATATTTAATAAGTTGAGAAAGAAGTAAAAACAAACAACATGCTATAATCATGGTGACAAAACATCAACCATTTACAACTACAAAATCAAATTAGAAATATTTACCAATCATCAAATCATTTATTGTCATTGACGCTATATTTTTCTATGTACAGATCTTTGAGTGTCTTCCTTTCCTTGCAATCATTTTATCTAATATAACATGAATTTCTTTTTCTATATTCTATAACCTTTTACTGCATGTTAGAGAAGAGGCCCAGAAGAAGAGATTCACTTTCATCAATTCATCTGTTTAATATTGTTTACTCATTCACTTTTTATACAACCTTTGAAAGGTATATGAAAATATATCATAAAATCAGTTCAGAGCCTAAAACAACAAATACTTTATAGTGCAAGGGCGCCTATCAACTCTGCAGGAATCAGGAAACACTTTGGAAATCAGAGAAAACCAGTAAGTCAGTAGTTCAAGATAAACTTTTAGCTTATAAATTTAATGTTGCAAGGTTTTCTTATGATATTCTTGCACTTTTACTAATTTTATTTCATTATACAAACAGTAACTTAAATGATCTGACCACAGCTGTAAGTCTAGCTGTCTAAATAACAGATTACCTCCTCAAGCCAAATAACAGATGACCTCCTCAAATAGTCACTGTTTGGTTTGAGGGAACCACTAAATAATCATGATTTTGTAAAGCAGCTGTTTATGTCAGATCAGTCCCTCTTTATTTACTCATGATAAAGCTCACTTTGTCTAAGTTGGTAACAGGCAAAGAAAACAAACAAACAATCATTAGAGTGCTCTGTTTGATACAAATTAACATATAATAACAAAAATATATTAATTCTTACTATCATTCTGATCAACGATAAATTTCTCTGAATACAGAAACAAAGTGCATTATTAATCACATTCTTACTTTCATGGTCCCAGAGTTCATATTTTTCACCAGCCCCTTGACCGCTTTGTCTATTGCCTCCACCATCTCAGGCTGATCAAAACTATTCTGTGGCAGGTAACGAAGCAGGTTGCCGATTGCCCGTGCAGCATTACAGCTCACTTTGTCACTATCTCTAATGGAGGCAGCAGTCTGTTGGACAAGCTGTAGCAACAATGACTTTGGAAGGTCTGTCATGAAATCCTCTGCCTTGTTTACCCTGTGGACAGAAAGCATCATTGAACAAAATGAAATGAGTGAATTCTTTAGCTAGATTTATGATAGGATATATAAGGTTTTATAGGTTTTCAAACTTTTTTCTCCTCATGTTATAGAAGGCCAGCACTTCTCCATTTTTCTTGAAATTACTTTATTTTTGGACAAGATGTTCATGAGAGTGTCTCAATGAGAAAATTCTTAAAAACATTTCTTTGAAATTTACGACACATAGAACCTTTTGATGGAACTATCAATGCCCAACCCCAGTGCAGAAATGCATGCAGTGTTCTTGTGGTTCAAAATTGTACTTAGACTTACATATCTCATGATAACCTTACATGATAGTGACTTTTTTCTTGAGGGGGAGAGTAGTTTGTTTGTATGGTAGTACACGTATTATCACTAATAAAAAAACTTACTTGTTAGCCACGAGTGTATCACATAAATTTGCCATGGCCCAGGCTGCCTTGAAGCGCACTGTGTTGCCAGGGGAAGCCACGCATCTCAGGATAGCTTTACCAGCATCCATCACAAAGGCAACATCCTAGGTTGGCCAGGACAGAAAAAAAATTTGTTAAGAATATCAAGATTCTTGAAATATAAAGCATAACAAGATTTTAGATGCCATTATACTATGCATAGTATATCAAATATAGAAGAAAAACTCAACACTTTATTTTGACTTTTTACTATGCAAAGAATACTGAACAGCAGTTGAATTGAATTGAATAATATAAAAATGTGCTGGCACTTCTCAAGGGCCCAAAACTTTGTTACTATTAGGTAATTGTTCCTGATGTGTATCATATAGTTTGCAGTCTGTGAATATGAAAATATCTTCAACTGTATACAATCTTTACCTGACTTGATCTTCTACTTCTATTTGTATAACTCCATACCATGATAAAATAAATAAGAGACTCACATCCCTGAGTGTAGAATACATGATGTAAATTCCCAGTGCCCTCACAGCTGAAGCTCTTATCAGTTTGTCCTCATCTTGAGCCAGACCCAGAACTAGAGTCACACACTGCATCTGCCGCGGACGCTGGGGGAGAGAATGATACAAATTATAAAAAAAACAATAGATATCTCACGACTAATCTACTGTTTCAGTGTAGTGCTGGATTTTGCCTACAAATTATAAAACCTTGTGGGTATAACCATCAGCAAAATGTTCCACAAACATATTATATAGACAGTCCACATTTGTTAGTCAAGCTACATTACTAAAAAAAAAACTCTTAAAAGCTTGGTGTCCCACTACCCAAATCAATAGGCTCTCACAAATCAGTTTTCTGTCTGCAAGCCATGTGTCCAGAGCGAGGGGAATTCCATTTAAGAACAATCACTGCCCAACCACACTGTCAAAATCCATGCAGGTTTTTCATGTAACAAATAAGAGGCGATGAGAAAAGTAAATGTGATACTCAAGGCAGGCTGTGACTGTCTGCTGGTCTGTTGGTTGTAAGTCTGAATTTGGGTGAGTGGTGGTGGACATGAATAGGTACATGACACAAAGATTTAATACTATCATGCTGTTTTGTCTTGTAAAAATGTTAAGTGAGATCACAGTCCTCATCTTGTTGTATTCAGCACCACTTACTATACGAAAGTCTGCGAGTATCTGAACCTTCGAGCATGCTTATAGATTTAATTTTATCTGACGCAGTGAGGAATTAAAATGGACTTGGCTTTTGCGTACATTTATTGGCTCCTATAAATTCTGGATTAAAAATGGACTTTGCTTTTTAAATTCTGACGCAGTGAGGATGCATGAGACGCAAGGAATCTACAAGCATGCCTTCGAGACTTCAGCACTCGTTCAGTTGGCTTTACAATCAATTATAGCCCAACTGGAACACACATGTTGCTGTCTTATCTACAATTACATACAAAGTTATAGCCTTTTATATGTTCAACCTTGGAAATCTGATAATTTGGGCTTATGTCTTTTTTCTGCTGAAGATTAAAGGCATTTTTAAAACTTTAATAACTTGTTCCAGCCTTTTGAAAAAGATTGTTCTCTCATATGTCTTCTGTATTAATGTCAGTTTGAAGAGTCTGAATCAGAGTGATTTACAAGTCAACATTCTTATCACAATATAATCTTTAATTGAACTTTCATCTTCACTTTTTTCATTACTTGGCTAAATAGTTCAATTACCTTTTATACAATATTGTTCAAGTGCCTTTGTCACTGTTAGCCATGTTGACAGCTCTGAGACAGATCAGCTAATTATGCGAACACTGAAAAACTTGTTTTCTAAGATAAAATGACTACCTACAATGTTTTAGAACTTTTTTGAGGCATATATTTTGCAACTTCTAAGGATAAACATTCATGGTCTAATAAAAACATGCAATGAGGTGCTCTGCAGACATTGTCTTGCTTGACAAACTTGAAACCCTGCAAGCTCATGTCAGTTGCTCATCAAACATGATGAGTAAACATTTGATCATTTTTCATTATAATTTGGATAGAATAAAAGTAGTCTGCTTTGAGAATGCCATTCTTAGTTTGGAAATATGTTAATTACAACGTCTAATAGCATTGTTCTTATTCTATAGGCAATTAACTGAGTGATTTACAACATCAACATTCTTATCACTTTTGTTATCTCTAATTGAACTTTCATCATGACGTTTTCCATTTCTTGGCTAAATAATACAAGTACCTTTTATACAATATTTTATGTAGGAAAAGCTAGAATGGTGGAGGAATATGGAATACTTTCCTACCTGCACTGTTATCTAATGTGCACCAGTGGTCTTGTGAGGACCCTATTTATCAAACTTTCAAAATAGTTAATTATGTGATGTTAAAACAATATGAAAGTCGGACATAGTTCTATTAGTACTTTTGTCTCTTTTAAAGCTTAAACTTACTGGTAGCTGTGCAAAGATTTCCTCTCCAATGTTGGCCATACACTCACATGCACCAGACCTGACCAGGTTGTTCCCCTCAGCAGACATGTCTGAGTTGATACTCAAAAGCAGTGGGAGTGGGCCTGATAGTAAGAACAGCCAAAAGTCTAAGATCTGTGGAATGTATAGCAATTCATATATAGTATAGTGTTGCCCAATGATGTACAATTACTTAGATCAACTGACCTCACCTTTATGAATGTAACTTTAAACTAAAGATATAGTACAAAGACTACTTTTTATACTCTAACAGTCATTTAATTACAAAAACTGGCAAGTATAAATGTGCTCTAGGAGTTGATTTCCTGGAAAAAATTAAAAGGCTCATATTTAGTGCAGGGGTAAATATTCTTCCAATTATTTTATTTATTTCCTGTCAGCATCCTTATTTCCTTCCTCAAATTTTGCGGCGTTTTTCCCACCAAAATGTCTATCCATGGAGCAATAAAAGTTTATAAGCCTTGTTTTTCTTTCATTGGTAAAACTATTGTTTAAAGAAAACATTCAAATGTTTTATTTCAATGAAATAATTGTTACTGTAAACAACTTGACAAATGTAATGCTTAATCAACAAGATATCATCATTGCTAGAGATGAAATATGAGAGTTGTCATTTGTCTGTATCTTTTCACCCTTTATTTCCTTCCTATTTTTCTTTCCTGCCAAATTCTGACTGGAATTGTTAAGAATATGTAGCCCTGATTTAGTAGTTCAACACTCTTAGATTTTTTTTAATTCAAAATGTTTTTGGATATTTTTCTTTTATAACTATTTCCTCTATTCCAACAGCTACACACATTAAATTTGAGCTTCAAACCTGTTGCGCAGGAACAACTTGAGAAGGGGCCAATTTGGCATCTTGGACATCCCTCTGTAAAGCCAATGTCAGCTCATCAAGAAGTTTGGCCCCATGCAGCTTAACAATATAGTTCTGATCCTCAAAACACAACTGGACCATACTCTGCAACAATCTTAAGCTGTGTCTGCAATACAAGAATAACATTGGTAAGTTATCAAAGCCTATTATAAGACTTAGCCAGGCAAAAGAGATATAATGAAATGTAATAACAAGAGGTCTCCACAGAAAAAGATAAAAATGTATGCAGTGAATGTCCAGGCTTCTGTTGAGTTTAATACACTTTACTAGCTTATTATTTATTAGCTATAAAGGATAAATACCTTCTCAGCTGCCTGTTGTTAACTTAAGTTAACCTAAGCAACCTGGACCATCCTAACACCAGATGCGGTGGCTCAGGAGCATGTATCACATGCTATATTCCAGTGTGATCCTCAGCTGACACCAGAGCGCATTGCGGTTAAAGGGTTCTGACAGGACCGCCTACTCTGGCACCCCCAGCAGCTTCCACAAATCCAAATCATGAGCATAGCCACCTTTAAGGCTACAATGCCCGGCAAAAGTTTAATAACTTGCCTGTGCCCCCTGGGTGTACCATTCTGTATTGCAAGAATGCAGAGCCCACCGGCAAAGACCACTGCCAAGACTGACCGTTGGGAGCAATGAGACATATATTAGGGCTTGGTTATTTCAAGTAAAATACTGTTCAAAGATATCATACATCAAGAAAACTGCACCTGGCATCATTTCAAATTGACACACAAATTATTCATATGTGATTGTTTTGAGTCAATTAGTCGAAATGAAATAATAACTTTAGCTATTACTGACTTGCCAACTTTCCTATGGCTTTCTTTGACGTCAAAATACTGATTTTTGCTTATTCATAGTCAAAAGTGCTATTTTCATCATGGCAAAAGTTGATTTGTCTATTTTCTTAAAGCAAACCCGTCTTAAAAGAGAAAGAACTCTAACTCACCTGATGACTGGAAAGTAGTTCTTGACCAAATTGGTCAGCACCTGAAGAGCTTCAAGTCTGATGGGTAGAGGCTCAAACTTCATTTTGGCACCTTCTTGTTGAGACTCAGGTTGACCTGAGGAGTACAATGTGATTCAGAACTGTTCACACATCATACCTTCATGTAACTCAAACAAACATTCTATAAGTAACTACAAGCAAACCTCAATAAGCTGCCCCGTGATAAACGCTCAACTTCGCTTACAACCTGCTTGAATTTTTAACAAGCTGTCTTCTTAACTCATGTCAAGTTTTATCTTAGACGCAAGCCCTGCTAAGATGCCAATTTTGCTTTTGCTCCAAGTTTGGCAGATTAAAGAGGTTTACTCGTACTCAAGATTAATAAATTAAACAACTCTTATGTTGTTTTATCTAATTCTTTCAACAAAGGTAGAAAACAAGATTTGTAATCTAGAACACTGGAGACCCTGATGCGAGGACTCCCAAATTTGCTACTTGCCAACCCAGAGCTAATTCAGAGTGCTGTAACTCTGCAAGAGCCCAGGTCTAGCTAACAAAACTGACAGAATGCATCCCTTTTGACAGCTAATGACATGGCTGTTGAGAGTTTTCAACTTAGTTGTTAGTGGTGACTGAACGTCAGGCTTCAACGCACAGTACGCCACTGACATTGCCTTTTCTGTGACATGGAGCATAATATGGATGAAATGAATTACAACAGGTGATAACACTGACATTCCATTGATGTAGAAAATGTTTGACTCTTGAATATTTTCAAGTTTTAACATGAATAATTAAACAAAGGATACACATATCATTGGTCCTATGGTTGAAAGTCAACATAATGAATTCCCAATTTAAGAATGATTTAATTAAATATAAATTGTGTTGCCAAAATCATTATAAAGGCAAAAAGCAGCCAATTAATCTACCAAATTACACATGTAAATTAATAATTGTTAGCTAAATGAGAGGAACAAGACACATTCTCGACTACTCATTTGAAAAAAATAATACATAAAAAAAATTAATAAACAACATCATGTTTTGCAGAAATACCATGGACCATAATGATAAGTAGGTCACTAATGGCTGTTTGCAATTTATGTTGCTACAAGATGCTACATTAGGTGAAAGTTGCCCCCAAAATTTGGAAAATGTTTCTTCAAAAGATAAGAATTGGCAGTTTTGTTTGGAACCAAGTAACATCCCTATTGGAACCATCTAACTGTATTTTCAGAATCAAAATACAATGATATACTTGTTCCTGAACTATGTTATTATTGTTATATTTACTCCAGCTTCCTTTTCTGCAAAAAAGATTTAAGTATAATATAAAAACTTCAGTTGACAAAATTTGGACAAACATTTTTAAGTAATATTTCCTACCTATGATATTCTTCATACAGAGTTTGATAACCCAAGATGTTTCTCTGGCATGAGCTTGTAGCATCTGGTCTGTGAGCACTGGTGTCTCTGTACCTGAGAGTGTCCCCATGAGGGGGGTCACCACTTCAGATGACCCAGCACTACATGACCTCTCCCTACCCTCCTCGTTTACTGTAAGAGTTGACTTGGGGTTCATGGGTTCACCTGAGCAAAACGGGTCTTTAATGAATTTGGCTTCAGTACTCCTGTCTATTCTTGAGCGTCTTTTTTCATCTGTGGTAGCTTCTTCACAAACACTGTTGTAAGTTAAGCGTGGTGTCCTCGTTCTGACTGATGGCACACCAGATCTATCACCAGATTCGCCTAAAGTTTGTTGGGAGTTGTTTTTTAAAGGGCTGCTGTTGCCTAGCTCACTTGCAGCAGACGTGCAGCTTTGCTGTTGCTGCTGATCATTTGCTGCAGCAGCTTCTGACTTGTTTAGAGGATACAGCAATGAGGCAGCATCTTCTGCTCTGAAAAGTGCTGAGTCACCAGACAATGTTGACTTGGTCACACCAACTGGGGGCGTGGTGGGCTTAATGAGCTGGGACACTTCCATCAGAGGGGGCTTGATACCAACCATAGCCCCTATACACGTCAGTGCTGCAGTTCTCAAGTTTGGATCTAAGGAAAATAAAATGGATTGAATCTGTTTTATGACACTTCTTTCATCCGTATTATCATTCATGCAAACATTTCATAATTGCTGTCAGATATAAGAAGGTCACATGTATTAACATTCTCATTGCTTTCAATACTTGTTATGTTATATCCTTGTTCCAGCAGTGATAGGAGACTGAGCCCTCTTGATAAAACAAACTATACCTTAAAGTTAACATCCCTTTTTTTAAGTGTATGATGTCCTGATCATCTTTTGATGACCATGAAAGGTGTTATCAAATATTTTTCAACTGTAAAGGCTTATATTTAGGGGCCTTGGAAGATTAAAGTTTCACTTGATATAAGTGTCAAATGAAAAGTTGAAAAAAAATTGAGCAATAAGATTGGTATCAATCAAATTCAAATTAACAATTCAAAACGTTTTTCAACCAAACCCATTCGTCACTCAAACAACAACATTGATATTATCTACTTCATACTAACAAAAACATTAATATATTCATGTAAAATAAGTGATGCCTTTTGTTATATTTTTTCAAGGTAAATTTCTGACTAGTAGTCTGAAGCTATGACATATTTTCAAACAAATCCTTGAATTATTTCCAAATAAAATCAATTCTAGTAGCTTTTTTTTAATTCTTTAAACATGAAATGTTTAGAGACTGAATACTTTTACTACACACTGTGTTCTGTTAACAATGCATTATAAATTGGAAAATAACTGAAAATCTAATGCTTCCTAATTGTAATCAATTTATTGTGTTATAAAGCACTCTAATTCACTCTAACTATATTTTCCAAGTTAATAATGTAGTTTAGAGTGACCTTACGGCTCACCTTATTTCAGGCAGCACTGTATTTGTAAAAATCAAACCAAAGTATTCTAAACAAAAACAAACAAATTGTACCTTTGTGAGCAAAGAAATGTCTTGTCTGCTTGAGCACTCTAGTCAAAAGACCTGGATGTAGTCTATGGTAGGGAACATTTGACACCAGGCTTGCCAAACACTGGAGAGAGAACATTATGTGACTTAGTTATGTTACACCAGGTTGAAACATTTCTTTTACATTTTCTTTTTAAATTCCTTATCATAGGTTCAATTTATATTTATACAGAATAACATGCAAGATAATTTGAGATCAATCATCTTAATTGAGTAATTTAAAGGTTTAAACTTTATAAGATAGCACCAAAAAGATTTGGGTAGAACAAAGTCTGTCTAGATTTATTTCAGCATTTCACCAAAATCTGCCAATAGCCAATGAATTTTTAAAGGGGTGAAAATCTGTTACAAACAGTTATATTTAGGATATGCCATTCTCTTCAATTAAGAAAGGCGACCTTTTGCCTGAAATAATAATTACGGCAGGTATCCAATTGTGGTATCTATACATGATATCCTTAACTAGTTTGAGGGTCATTTCAAGATCAGGATGATATAGGGTTACAATGAAATAGTCACATATTTCTTAAAAGTATCAGATTATAATAATATTAATCAGCTGTTTTCATTAAATGATACTGCTGTGATATGAAGAATTTTCAAGTATAAACTGATGGAAATATTTTCATTAAATAATTCATTGTTTTAGATTCATAGAAATTTACTTGAAAACCCTGAAAATTTTACACAAGAACTATGTAAACTTTGGTTATTTTTGGAAGACTCAGACCAAATTTTAAAAATATATGGAATTCAATGTTTAAGAAAAATACTAATTTACATTATACATAAACAAAATGTAATTTTTCTTCTTTTCCGTAGGATAACTTAAAGATGCCCCTCAAATATTTTGTTCTAAACTTTTCTTTCTTTGGTTTAGAGTTGGCGTCTAGTCCTTGTCCTTTATATAAAAGCTAAGATGTGTAATCTTGTCAGGATGTTTTTGTAATAGCTAAATGAGAACCGTTTCTAAGTTTCCCTCTATGTTAGATCCATAACAATTAATTATCATTCACTTTAAAGAAATATCATTTAACAAACCTTGATGATCTGAGTAAGAACAGCTTTGAAGTTCTCAGCCACCAGAGCTTGTAGAAGACATCGATGCATTTCCTTGATCATAGCTCCCAACAGAGCTGAGAACGGTGTGAAGGCCGGCTGTGTTGTGGAAATGTCTTCTGCCACAGACAGGAAGTTCTTTGTTGACTCCAACATGCTGGTCAAACTAGCCAGAGCAGGCATGCGACACTGGTGAACATTGTCAAAAATAGAGTTGAAGGAGTGAAAATTAAGATTTTATGTCTATTTTTAATGTTTCAAAGAGCATATAATGTGAGCAATAATAACAATATATAGACATTGATTAAATCAATGTTTTATATGAGTGAGCTGTGCATTTTTACAGTCATTTTTGAGCATTGCGCTCTTTATTCATTAAATGACATCAGACAACATGAAAGAGAAATATGTATTAAGTTTGAAAGTTGAGGTCAATCTTCTCTTTAATAAGCATGAAGATGTGTATCTTTGAGAGTATGCCTCCTTACTTTAGTACCCTGCAGATTATGTTAACCTATACTATAAGCTATCAGCTTTCTGTTCAGGGGTCCCATCCTTACCAGCCTTATACTGTACATTTGTGACAGACAAAAAATAGAAGCTATTCTTTTCTCCCCTCACTTGGAGGGCCCACTGCTATACGGGCAAGTGAACAGATGATTATATATGTCCACCTGTTACAATAACTTAGAGGGCTCTAACACACAGACATAGAGAAACTTGACTCAAATCATCTTTATTGAAACTATAAGAAATGATGGTGCTTTATCTCTACCTTAGGTGATGGATCCTTCAATATGGTGGTGAACAGTGATTGTGTGGGTGGTGAACTGCTTGGGTTGACAGCAAGGTCAGGTAGAAACGAAGACCAGTAGCCAAACATCAACTTCTTATCAATGCTCTGAAAAATAAATGGTAGAGACATATTACAAAGCATTCATTCTGATGTTTAAAAACATTTTCCTTCTCTCTCTTTCTGTTTTTAATTGTTTCCTGATAGGCAAATCAACACATTCATAACGAGTCATGGGGTCATGCACTGAAAAAATCAGTTTGTGACATCAATAGGACTAAAAGTCTAAATGGTCTGTCGAATGCACAAAAAGAGAAGAAGATTCTATAGGTATTGATATCTGAAACAAATGATCTGTTATAGTAAAGTTTGACATGATTTGTTGAGAAATGTGCACAGAGTGCAGGTATAACAATGAAATATTACTACATTCCTATGAAATCATATTTGATAGGACCATCCAAAGATAAAAAATATCTTTATAATTCGCCCAATGTGAGAATGCCTTTATTTCATAACAAAAATCTAAAAAAGTTGGATCCTCCCAAAAGTCAATCAAACTCCTCACCCTGACAATATTAAGATAACAGTTGAGTGCACACTGGCGGACTCTCACAGACTCTGACTTCTGCTGGCGTACTCGGCCACCTTCTGTGTCAGAGAACTCTGAGTCAGAGCTTGACAGTTTTAAGTGGGTCATCTCCCAACTCAGAGCCTCTGCATCAGGGGTCACATCACTCCAGGTAGCTCCGTATGAGCCAGGGATATCTTGAGAAACAAAGAAAAAAATTAAATGTATCATAATATTTGATGGCATAAGAGGTATAATAATGATAATAGTAATAATGAATGATGTTTAATAGCACTTCCTCACAAGTGCTCAATGCGCTTACCATTTCAAAAATAAAACATGTATAAAAAAGGGTATCTGTACAAAGAAATATGTCACACTCTACAAAAATAGAATATTGACCTTTCAAAGCGCAATTGTGGGCGCGTGTAGCGTAGTGGTCAGTGCACTCGCTTACCATGCGGAAGGTCCGGGTTCGAATCCCGCCGGG